>JAHUYU010002921.1:0-27086 GCA_030439765.1 Tripidium arundinaceum
GTCCGAGGAAATGCCAAGCGACAACCAAAGCTACGAAGGTCAGCACTATGGTGCATACGGGCCAATGCTGCCAAGTAGTGAAAACTACTATGGTGAGCAAGAGCATGTATCGCCTAGTGATGACATGGATGATGAAGACGCTACTCCAACAAGGGTGGAAGATCCTAAGACGGGACTATGGTTCACACCGCAAGAGTACCACGTCTACACCACTGTTCAAGCACGCACCTTCGAACACACCAAGGTATTTGACCCATTACTACTCGCTAAAATAGGTATGGACGTAGAATTTAATTCTGGCTTTTCGTGCTATTGGATGGGAAGCCTTTTGGGATTTCACTCATGATCTAGGTAGCCAAACCCTCGCTCTAGAATTTCTGAGCACCTTGCAAACCTCAAATGATGGAATTTATTTCTGAATGTTTAATCATGACTATAACTTCACATTGGATGAATTAAATGCTGCTCTAGGTTTTGCTCACAATTGTTCTATAGATCTTGAGTTTGCCACTCGTGAATTTGATAGACTTGAATTTTGGCATGATATAACCGAACTTAATGAATTGTAGCTACCCACGAACCAATGATATTCATAATCCAACTCTGCGCTTTTTGCATCATTGGATAGGCATAACTCTTTTTCCACGTGATGATGTTAGAATTGTTAAGAATGATGATTTAAGACTGCTATATGCTATGGTTCGAAAACTCCATGTTTCTCCTATTAAGGCTATGGTTGCACATTGGCAAAATGTGTCAGAAAGAAAAGGGCCAATTGAATTTACTTCATTAATTTCTAGAATTGCCGACACCTTGGGTGTGCTAAATAATTCTGTGCAATACATTGCCACACCTAGGAGCTTAATCACCAAAGAATACTTTAGAAAAGCTCACATGCTAGCAAAAGGTCCAAATAATTCTCTGAATATGATTTATCGCACTTCCATGTGAGGATCTTTGGTGGCATCGGGTCCGCCAACTAACACTTGATTTGGACCAAGTGAATGCACGAAGAAGTTTTGCAGGTACTAGCATAGGAAGACGTGTGACACGTAGCATGGCTTAAACCACCCAACTTGAGTTGGGTGGCACATCCCGACGTGCGGGAGTTTATTTTGCTGAGGAGGACGAGACATCAAGCAGGCAAAGCACAAGTTCAAGCAGGACACATCCCCCACAACCCTCACGCACTCAAGGTGCGCGGGCCTCTTTCTCTTCCTCACAAGAGAGAGGGTATCGCGGCTTGAGGTGGGACATGCACCAACTCACCCAACAAATGGGTGAGATGCGTGTGGAATAACAAACCACATGAGGTGATGTCGCTCAAAATCTCCAACTCCCCTTGGCCATGCAACAAGAGCAAGCTCATCAATTGGCAGCATGGTGGGCACATCATGGACTTCGTCCACCACAACCACCACAACCGTGAGCAAAAGATAAGCTTGGGGGAGGTTCCCTCCCCCACTAAGGTAAGTTCTTATTTTTCTGCATTTGCATCTTATTTTGGTTTATTTCCTTTACTGCATTGAAAAAAATCTGCATATAAAAAACTGAATATTAAAAATGCAAAAATATTTCCCTTTAGTTGTCATATGCTTCATGAATGGTTATCCTCTCTTGGAAATGATGAATAGTTTCTCTGTTAATGTTTCTCTAGTCCGTAGTATACAACTCGATATTCTCTTTGAATGGAAGAATTAGCAATGTTGAAAACTCACCCATATTGCCTTAGTCCTCCATGGGGCTTATGGCCTTAACCTTGTCTTGGGCGGTTGAGAGATAGAACAGCTTTGATTTGAGCTCTATTTTTCTTATCCCGCACAAGTTTCATATCGGAGGTCTTTGCAATATTTTTTCAAAAGAAAACTTAATGTTCCTCATATGATACTCTGATTCGCTCAAATGGTGTATGATTCCTCACCAAGGCATATTTTTTTAAGTTGCCTTCTTATCCTACTTCTGATGGCATATATGGAGCTTTGGGTAGGATAAAGATGTAGCATACTTACCTTGCATATATTGTAAAGCCAAAGCTTAGATCCAAGGAGAGAAGTATCATACTCTTAGATCAAGATGTGCATGTGTGTGGAACATGGTATATGGAAAACATGATACTCCTTTATTGGATAAGATCTCTCTCTCTCTCTCTCTACTTATTATTTTGAGACATGGCTATCATTTCATTTTTTTCATGAGCTTCCAAATGCTCATTATTTTTTTCAATACTGCAAACCTACATGTGTCCATTTTTTTTTCTTTTCATACTTTTGCATAGCCTTATGTCTCATCTACTCAAATTCTAGAGAGAGATCAAACTTTGAAACATAGAGCATTTATTTGGTGGAAATGGATGGCATGTTTTTGCGTACTTCCAATGCAGAAGCAGCACATATATGTGGTGTGTATGTGATCTTGATCTTGGGAGCATGATAAATCTCTTAACAAGGATCAACAAGACTTGACAAAACTCAACACAAAGCAAGTAGCTTATGTAGAAAGCTTGTATCATGAAAGATCATATATGGCTTTGGTACGAAATATCACCATTGAGGAACAATAAGGTTTTATTATTTTTAAGAAAAAAAACTCCGATAATAATACTCATTTGGAACAATATTATAGCAGCTCTTGTCTTTGCTATATCATGTCTCACAGCAACTTAGACTTGGTTCTAGCACTTGCAACCCACAAAGTTTTAGGTTCATGATGGTTCCATATGAGCTAAGAATTTCAAACTTAGAGAAATATCGAGTTGTATACTACGGACTAGAGAAACATTAACAGAGAAACTATTCATCATTTCCAAGAGAGGATAACCATTCATGAAGCATATGACAACTAAAGGGAAATATTTTTGGCATTTTTAATATTCAGTTTTTTATATGCAGATTTTTTTCAATGCAGTAAAGGAAATAAACCAAAATAAGATGCAAATGCAGAAAAATAAGAACTTACCTTAGTGGGGAGGGAACCTCCCCCAAGCTTATCTTTTGCTCACGGTTGTGGTGGTTGTGGTGGACGAAGTCCATGATGTGCCCACCATGCTGCCAATTGATGAGCTTGCTCTTGTTGCATGGCCAAGGGGAGTTGGAGATTTTGAGCGACATCACCTCATGTGGTTTGTTATTCCACACGCATCTCACCCATTTGTTGGGTGAGTTGGTGCATGTCCCACCTCAAGCCGCGATACCCTCTCTCTTGTGAGAAGAGAAAGAGGCCCGCGCACCTTGAGTGCGTGAGGGTTGTGGGGGATGTGTCCTGCTTGAACTTGTGCTTTGCCTGCTTGATGTCTCGTCCTCCTCAGCAAAATAAACTCCCGCACGTCGGGATGTGCCACCCAACTCAAGTTGGGTGGTTTAAGCCATGCTACGTGTCACACGTCTTCCTATGCTAGTACCTGCAAAACTTCTTCGTGCATTCACTTGGTCCAAATCAAGTGTTAGTTGGCGGACCCGATGCCACCAAAGATCCTCACATGGAAGTGCGATAAATCATATTCAGAGAATTATTTGGACCTTTTGCTAGCATGTGAGCTTTTCTAAAGTATTCTTGGTGATTAAGCTCCTAGGTGTGGCAATGTATTGCACAGAATTATTTAGCACACCCAAGGTGTCGGCAATTCTAGAAATTAATGAAGTAAATTCAATTGGCCCTTTTCTTTCTGACACATTTTGCCAATGTGCAACCATAGCCTTAATAGGAGAAACATGGAGTTTTCGAACCATAGCATATAGCAGTCTTAAATCATCATTCTTAACAATTCTAACATCATCACGTGGAAAAAGAGTTATGCCTATCCAATGATGCAAAAAGCGCAGAGTTGGATTATGAATATCATTGGTTCGTGGGTAGCTACATTCATTAAGTTCGGTTATATCATGCCAAAATTCAAGTCTATCAAATTCACGAGTGGCAAACTCAAGATCTATAGAACAATTGTGAGCAAAACCTAGAGCAGCATTTAATTCATCCAATGTGAAGTTATAGTCATGATTAAACATTCAGAAATAAATTCCATCATTTGAGGTTTGCAAGGTGCTCAGAAATTCTAGAGCGAGGGTTTGGCTACCTAGATCATGAGTGAAATCCCAAAAGGCTTCCCATCCAATAGCACGAAAAGCCAGAATTAAATTCTACGTCCATACCTATTTTAGCGAGTAGTAATGGGTCAAATACCTTGGTGTGTTCGAAGGTGCGTGCTTGAACAGTGGTGTAGACGTGGTACTCTTGCGGTGTGAACCATAGTCCCGTCTTAGGATCTTCCACCCTTGTTGGAGTAGCGTCTTCATCATCCATGTCATCACTAGGCGATACATGCTCTTGCTCACCATAGTAGTTTTCACTACTTGGCAGCATTGGCCCGTATGCACCATAGTGCTGACCTTCGTAGCTTTGGTTGTCGCTTGGCATTTCCTCGGTCATGTCGGAGAGGCGAGGATCATCCCGTGACCCCGAGAGTTGCATCTCGATGTCACGAGATGAAGACCCTCCTTGTGAGCCTTCATGAGAGTGGCGGGAGTGCCTAGATGAGCTCCCTCCTGCGGCATTCTTCACCTTCCATGCCACTACCTTGAATGGATTCTTCATCTTGCAACAAGAGAAACACAAGAAACACAACTGGAACGATAAGAGATTAGCGTTAGTCGTTAGTCATCCGGAGCTAAGTGGTCCTTGTGAGGCATGGTTGCCTCCACAAACCTTTCTTGCGAGAGCAACAAGAATCAAGACAAGCTAGCAAATGCAACTAAAAACTAAGAAATCTTTTTTGATTTTCTTATTTTGGTGGCTAACTAAAGATTAAACTTGAGAAAGGTTTTCACAAGAGCTTGAAAGAGAGGGAGAGGAGACTTGAAATGTTGCTGGTGGTTTTGAGTGTGGGGATGAACTCCCAATGGTGCTCTTTTGTAGCCAAGTGAAAATGGAGGCAAAGAGGCTTCATGGGGGGGGGGGTCGGCCGACCCCCCTCTTTCTCCTTCTTCCAAGAATTCAAACTTCACACTAACCAAGATTCCAGACAAAAGCAAAAGCAAAAGTTAAAGTTGGCAAAACCCTAGGTAGGGTGGTCGGCCGGCCACTCCCCTATCCTATCCTCTTTTGCTTTTTCTTGCTTCAAAACATGTTTTGTTCCCCATGCATGAAAAGTGAGACAAGTGTGTAAGATCATGGTCAGCCGACCAACCTCTTACACCTTTTTCTTTTGCTTTTTCTTTTCTTTTGTCTCCACTTTATCAAAGCATGTCTCCCAAAGTTCAAAAGGTGGAGAGGGTGTCACTAGGGGATCGGCCGACCCCCCTCTTCCCTCCAAAAGTTCAAATTTTCTGTGAAAACATTGTTCTCAAGTTTTTATTTGGAAAGGGAAAAAGGTTGGTTGAAAATTCAAATATGAAAAATTCGAAGTGAAAATGCAAAAAAGTAAAAGCAATTAAAAAATAAATACGAGATAAATACCGAGTACCTTTCGGCGAGGGCTCATGATTTTAAGTCCCTAGAGCAGGACTTCTCCGTCGGGTTCATTGTGCGGGTGCCTCCGTCGGTCCCGGAGATGGAGACCTTGGTGGTGACACCACCTTCTTCCGCCAAACCCTAGCGGATTTCGGGTTTGGTTTTGGTTTTGCTTCGGCATGTTCGTCGTTCTTTTCCTGTGGATCTTCATTCTTCTTCCACGAGGTGGGCCTTTACCTATTGTTAGTATAATCCTTAAAGGCAAAATGCACACTCCTACCTTCAATGCGGAATTTGATTTGTCCAGACCCCACGTAGAAGCAGGCATTTGCGCTGTTGAGGAATGGTCGTCCAAGGATGAGAGGTGTGTCTTCATTGGCCCCCATGTCCAACACCACAAAATCCACGGGGACATACTCATCGCGAATTTTTACCAAGATATCCTTGGAAAGTCCCTCAGGGAATCATATCGTTCGATCGGCCATCTGCAGATGAATAAAGGTGGCCTACAATGGACCTCCGAATAAATTCTCATATGTTACCTTAGACATGATGTTCACAATTGATCCAAGGTCGCAAAAGGCGTTGTTGAAGACTTGTGGTCCAATGGAGCACTTGATCGTCAGGCGGCCGGGATCACCCTTCTTGGTCACGAATGGCAGGTCGAGGAGTGGGCCATAGCATGAACGAAGCGGAGGCTTACTAAACCTTGTGGTGACCAATTTAACAATTTCAAAAGGTTCTTCGGGTTTCCCAGGGATCTTACTTTGTTTGAAGGACGGGACAGCAGCTGCTAATTGAGCTAATTGGGTTTCTAGCATTTTATTAAAGCTCAATTGACTTTTAACAGGAAAAGCAAAACTATCCATTTTAGCATTCAAATTCTCTAAGATCTTGTCATTGGCAAATAATTTTTTGTTAATATTTTCATTGATTTTAGCTTGGCCTAGAATAAGATCTTTTAATGAAGGTTGGTTATTATAATTATTGTTATTATTGAAATTGCCATTATTAAAACCATTATCTCCATTTTTACCTTCATAGAAGGGGCGTGAATTCCATCCTCCTTGTTGTTGTTGGGGACGATACCCGTTGTTGTTGTTGACGAAATTCACATCTTCCCTTATTTTGGGGTAATTGTTGCCCGAATGATCATCTCCTCCACATACCTCGCACCATGGATCGGCTTTGTTTGCTCGTACGGGGGAGTAGTGCTAGATCGCCTCTTGATCTTTCTTAAATGTAGCTCTTTCATCGATCTTTTTCATCAAGGCGTCCATCTTGGTAGAGAGCATGTCCACCACATGGACGGTGTGCATCCCTCTCTTCTTGGGTTGGAGTCTTTCCTCATTCCAGCCTTGGTTGGAAACTATCTTGTTGATGAGTTCCCCAGCTTCCCTCACTTGGAGTGAGAAGAAAGCTCCTCCAGTGGCAGCATCAAGGTGACTACGGGCTAACGGAGCCAACCCACGGTAGAAACCTTGAATTAGGAGCCATTCTTCGATTCCATGATGTGGGCAGGCTCGAATGTACTCCTGGAGGCGTTCCCATGCTTCAGGAATCAACTCATCCACTTGTTGTTGGAATCTTGAAATCTTTCCATGAAGGGCGTTGGTCTTGCCCAATGGGAAGAACTTCTTGAGAAATGTGTTGGTGCAGCTATCCCAGGTGGTGACAGCTTCACGGTTGCCATAGAACCATTGTTTCGTCTTCCCAAGCAATGAGAATGGGAAAAGGCAAAGACGGATGGCGTCTGAGGTAACTCCTTTGATGTTGAAGGTGCCACACACCTCCATGAAGTGTTGAAGGTGTGCGTTCGCATCATCATGGGGCTTCCCACAAAATGGGTTGGCTTGCACCATGTTTATAAGCGTGGGCTTCAGCTCAAATTGGGCATCCCCCAAGTTGACTTCAGGTCCCGTGGCCACGTTAGCAGCTGACGGAGCCAAGAAGTTAGAGATCGCCTTTTGAGCCATAGCTTCCTTTGGTGGTGGTGCAGAGCCTCCTTCCTTGAACGGATCCGAATCCGAGATGAACTTTTGAGGGGGTACTAGATGACATCTAGAACTCCTCAGGAGCTTTTCAGGATTTTTAACAAAGTTGCTCAGTAGTTGAAAACCGCTCATACAATGCCTAGCTTCACAATAAAGAGAAACAAAGGCAAGGGTAAGCCCCTACAACTAATTGATAACTAATTTGATGATAAACTTAAGATTCGCGTTTATTAAAATTCCTTGGCTATTGCTTTCCTCGGCAACGGCGCCAGAAATGCTTGTTGGTATTTCTTATGCTCAAGTAGAGTATTCCGCAAGCGCACATAATATACCATTGTAGCACTTCACACGAGAATATTCCAGGGTATCATTATTTATTTTATCCCAAGGGAAAGTGGTGGCTAGGAACGCTAATAAACAAGAGATCCTAACTTTTACAAACAAACTAGTACCAAATAGTGTAGAGGGGTAACTGTTGACACTTGCTAACGTCACTTGAATACTAGATTGTTATCCCCAGCATGACGCTAGAATGTCGGATGGGTATTTTACACGAACACAGATAAAGTGGAGACAAAAGAAAAGAAAAAGCAAAAGAAAAAGGTGTAAGAGGTTGGTCGGCTGACCATGATCTTACACACTTGTCTCACTTTTCATGCATGGGGAACAAAACATGTTTTGAAGCAAGAAAAAGCAAAAGAGGATAGGATAGGGGAGTGGCCGGCCGACCACCCTACCTAGGGTTTTGCCAACTTTAACTTTTGCTTTTGCTTTTGTCTGGAATCTTGGTTAGTGTGAAGTTTGAATTCTTGGAAGAAGGAGAAAGAGGGGGGTCGGCCGACCCCCCCCCCATGAAGCCTCTTTGCCTCCATTTTCACTTGGCTACAAAAGAGCACCATTGGGAGTTCATCCCCACACTCAAAACCACCAGCAACATTTCAAGTCTCCTCTCCCTCTCTTTCAAGCTCTTGTGAAAACCTTTCTCAAGTTTAATCTTTAGTTAGCCACCAAATAAGAAAATCAAAAAAGATTTTCTTAGTTTTTAGTTGCATTTGCTAGCTTGTCTTGATTCTTGTTGCTCTCGCAAGAAAGGTTTGTGGAGGCAACCATGCCTCACAAGGACCACTTAGCTCCGGATGACTAACGACTAACGCTAATCTCTTATCGTTCCAGTTGTGTTCTTGTGTTTCTCTTGTTGCAAGATGAAGAATCCATTCAAGGTAGTGGCATGGAAGGTGAAGAATGCCGCAGGAGGGAGCTCATCTAGGCACTCCCGCCACTCTCATGAAGGCTCACAAGGAGGGTCTTCATCTCGTGACATCGAGATGCAACTCTCGGGGTCACGGGATGATCCTCGCCTCTCCGACATGACCGAGGAAATGCCAAGCGACAACCAAAGCTACGAAGGTCAGCACTATGGTGCATACGGGCCAATGCTGCCAAGTAGTGAAAACTACTATGGTGAGCAAGAGCATGTATCGCCTAGTGATGACATGGATGATGAAGACGCTACTCCAACAAGGGTGGAAGATCCTAAGACGGGACTATGGTTCACACCGCAAGAGTACCACGTCTACACCACTGTTCAAGCACGCACCTTCGAACACACCAAGGTATTTGACCCATTACTACTCGCTAAAATAGGTATGGACGTAGAATTTAATTCTGGCTTTTCGTGCTATTGGATGGGAAGCCTTTTGGGATTTCACTCATGATCTAGGTAGCCAAACCCTCGCTCTAGAATTTCTGAGCACCTTGCAAACCTCAAATGATGGAATTTATTTCTGAATGTTTAATCATGACTATAACTTCACATTGGATGAATTAAATGCTGCTCTAGGTTTTGCTCACAATTGTTCTATAGATCTTGAGTTTGCCACTCGTGAATTTGATAGACTTGAATTTTGGCATGATATAACCGAACTTAATGAATGTAGCTACCCACGAACCAATGATATTCATAATCCAACTCTGCGCTTTTTGCATCATTGGATAGGCATAACTCTTTTTCCACGTGATGATGTTAGAATTGTTAAGAATGATGATTTAAGACTGCTATATGCTATGGTTCGAAAACTCCATGTTTCTCCTATTAAGGCTATGGTTGCACATTGGCAAAATGTGTCAGAAAGAAAAGGGCCAATTGAATTTACTTCATTAATTTCTAGAATTGCCGACACCTTGGGTGTGCTAAATAATTCTGTGCAATACATTGCCACACCTAGGAGCTTAATCACCAAAGAATACTTTAGAAAAGCTCACATGCTAGCAAAAGGTCCAAATAATTCTCTGAATATGATTTATCGCACTTCCATGTGAGGATCTTTGGTGGCATCGGGTCCGCCAACTAACACTTGATTTGGACCAAGTGAATGCACGAAGAAGTTTTGCAGGTACTAGCATAGGAAGACGTGTGACACGTAGCATGGCTTAAACCACCCAACTTGAGTTGGGTGGCACATCCCGACGTGCGGGAGTTTATTTTGCTGAGGAGGACGAGACATCAAGCAGGCAAAGCACAAGTTCAAGCAGGACACATCCCCCACAACCCTCACGCACTCAAGGTGCGCGGGCCTCTTTCTCTTCCTCACAAGAGAGAGGGTATCGCGGCTTGAGGTGGGACATGCACCAACTCACCCAACAAATGGGTGAGATGCGTGTGGAATAACAAACCACATGAGGTGATGTCGCTCAAAATCTCCAACTCCCCTTGGCCATGCAACAAGAGCAAGCTCATCAATTGGCAGCATGGTGGGCACATCATGGACTTCGTCCACCACAACCACCACAACCGTGAGCAAAAGATAAGCTTGGGGGAGGTTCCCTCCCCCACTAAGGTAAGTTCTTATTTTTCTGCATTTGCATCTTATTTTGGTTTATTTCCTTTACTGCATTGAAAAAAATCTGCATATAAAAAACTGAATATTAAAAATGCCAAAAATATTTCCCTTTAGTTGTCATATGCTTCATGATGGTTCCATATGAGCTAAGAATTTCAAACTTAGAGAAATATCGAGTTGTATACTACGGACTAGAGAAACATTAACAGAGAAACTATTCATCATTTCCAAGAGAGGATAACCATTCATGAAGCATATGACAACTAAAGGGAAATATTTTTGGCATTTTTAATATTCAGTTTTTTATATGCAGATTTTTTTCAATGCAGTAAAGGAAATAAACCAAAATAAGATGCAAATGCAGAAAAATAAGAACTTACCTTAGTGGGGGAGGGAACCTCCCCCAAGCTTATCTTTTGCTCACGGTTGTGGTGGTTGTGGTGGACGAAGTCCATGATGTGCCCACCATGCTGCCAATTGATGAGCTTGCTCTTGTTGCATGGCCAAGGGGAGTTGGAGATTTTGAGCGACATCACCTCATGTGGTTTGTTATTCCACACGCATCTCACCCATTTGTTGGGTGAGTTGGTGCATGTCCCACCTCAAGCCGCGATACCCTCTCTCTTGTGAGGAAGAGAAAGAGGCCCGCGCACCTTGAGTGCGTGAGGGTTGTGGGGGATGTGTCCTGCTTGAACTTGTGCTTTGCCTGCTTGATGTCTCGTCCTCCTCAGCAAAATAAACTCCCGCACGTCGGGATGTGCCACCCAACTCAAGTTGGGTGGTTTAAGCCATGCTACGTGTCACACGTCTTCCTATGCTAGTACCTGCAAAACTTCTTCGTGCATTCACTTGGTCCAAATCAAGTGTTAGTTGGCGGACCCGATGCCACCAAAGATCCTCACATGGAAGTGCGATAAATCATATTCAGAGAATTATTTGGACCTTTTGCTAGCATGTGAGCTTTTCTAAAGTATTCTTTGGTGATTAAGCTCCTAGGTGTGGCAATGTATTGCACAGAATTATTTAGCACACCCAAGGTGTCGGCAATTCTAGAAATTAATGAAGTAAATTCAATTGGCCCTTTTCTTTCTGACACATTTTGCCAATGTGCAACCATAGCCTTAATAGGAGAAACATGGAGTTTTCGAACCATAGCATATAGCAGTCTTAAATCATCATTCTTAACAATTCTAACATCATCACGTGGAAAAAGAGTTATGCCTATCCAATGATGCAAAAAGCGCAGAGTTGGATTATGAATATCATTGGTTCGTGGGTAGCTACATTCATTAAGTTCGGTTATATCATGCCAAAATTCAAGTCTATCAAATTCACGAGTGGCAAACTCAAGATCTATAGAACAATTGTGAGCAAAACCTAGAGCAGCATTTAATTCATCCAATGTGAAGTTATAGTCATGATTAAACATTCAGAAATAAATTCCATCATTTGAGGTTTGCAAGGTGCTCAGAAATTCTAGAGCGAGGGTTTGGCTACCTAGATCATGAGTGAAATCCCAAAAGGCTTCCCATCCAATAGCACGAAAAGCCAGAATTAAATTCTACGTCCATACCTATTTTAGCGAGTAGTAATGGGTCAAATACCTTGGTGTGTTCGAAGGTGCGTGCTTGAACAGTGGTGTAGACGTGGTACTCTTGCGGTGTGAACCATAGTCCCGTCTTAGGATCTTCCACCCTTGTTGGAGTAGCGTCTTCATCATCCATGTCATCACTAGGCGATACATGCTCTTGCTCACCATAGTAGTTTTCACTACTTGGCAGCATTGGCCCGTATGCACCATAGTGCTGACCTTCGTAGCTTTGGTTGTCGCTTGGCATTTCCTCGGTCATGTCGGAGAGGCGAGGATCATCCCGTGACCCCGAGAGTTGCATCTCGATGTCACGAGATGAAGACCCTCCTTGTGAGCCTTCATGAGAGTGGCGGGAGTGCCTAGATGAGCTCCCTCCTGCGGCATTCTTCACCTTCCATGCCACTACCTTGAATGGATTCTTCATCTTGCAACAAGAGAAACACAAGAACACAACTGGAACGATAAGAGATTAGCGTTAGTCGTTAGTCATCCGGAGCTAAGTGGTCCTTGTGAGGCATGGTTGCCTCCACAAACCTTTCTTGCGAGAGCAACAAGAATCAAGACAAGCTAGCAAATGCAACTAAAAACTAAGAAAATCTTTTTTGATTTTCTTATTTTGGTGGCTAACTAAAGATTAAACTTGAGAAAGGTTTTCACAAGAGCTTGAAAGAGAGGGAGAGGAGACTTGAAATGTTGCTGGTGGTTTTGAGTGTGGGGATGAACTCCCAATGGTGCTCTTTTGTAGCCAAGTGAAAATGGAGGCAAAGAGGCTTCATGGGGGGGGGGTCGGCCGACCCCCCTCTTTCTCCTTCTTCCAAGAATTCAAACTTCACACTAACCAAGATTCCAGACAAAAGCAAAAGCAAAAGTTAAAGTTGGCAAAACCCTAGGTAGGGTGGTCGGCCGGCCACTCCCCTATCCTATCCTCTTTTGCTTTTTCTTGCTTCAAAACATGTTTTGTTCCCCATGCATGAAAAGTGAGACAAGTGTGTAAGATCATGGTCAGCCGACCAACCTCTTACACCTTTTTCTTTTGCTTTTTCTTTTCTTTTGTCTCCACTTTATCAAAGCATGTCTCCCAAAGTTCAAAAGGTGGAGAGGGTGTCACTAGGGGATCGGCCGACCCCCCTCTTCCCTCCAAAAGTTCAAATTTTCTGTGAAAACATTGTTCTCAAGTTTTTATTTGGAAAGGGAAAAAGGTTGGTTGAAAATTCAAATATGAAAAATTCGAAGTGAAAATGCAAAAAAGTAAAAGCAATTAAAAAATAAATACGAGATAAATACCGAGTACCTTTCGGCGAGGGCTCATGATTTTAAGTCCCTAGAGCAGGACTTCTCCGTCGGGTTCATTGTGCGGGTGCCTCCGTCGGTCCCGGAGATGGAGACCTTGGTGGTGACACCACCTTCTTCCGCCAAACCCTAGCGGATTTCGGGTTTGGTTTTGGTTTTGCTTCGGCATGTTCGTCGTTCTTTTCCTGTGGATCTTCATTCTTCTTCCACGAGGTGGGCCTTTACCTATTGTTAGTATAATCCTTAAAGGCAAAATGCACACTCCTACCTTCAATGCGGAATTTGATTTGTCCAGACCCCACGTAGAAGCAGGCATTTGCGCTGTTGAGGAATGGTCGTCCAAGGATGAGAGGTGTGTCTTCATTGGCCCCCATGTCCAACACCACAAAATCCACGGGGACATACTCATCGCGAATTTTTACCAAGATATCCTTGGCAAGTCCCTCAGGGAATCATATCGTTCGATCGGCCATCTGCAGATGAATAAAGGTGGCCTACAATGGACCTCCGAATAAATTCTCATATGTTACCTTGGACATGATGTTCACAATTGATCCAAGGTCGCAAAAGGCGTTGTTGAAGACTTGTGGTCCAATGGAGCACTTGATCGTCAGGCGGCCGGGATCACCCTTCTTGGTCACGAATGGCAGGTCGAGGAGTGGGCCATAGCATGAACGAAGCGGAGGCTTACTAAACCTTGTGGTGACCAATTTAACAATTTCAAAAGGTTCTTCGGGTTTCCCAGGGATCTTACTTTGTTTGAAGGACGGGACAGCAGCTGCTAATTGAGCTAATTGGGTTTCTAGCATTTTATTAAAGCTCAATTGACTTTTAACAGGAAAAGCAAAACTATCCATTCTTTATATACATGCATTTCTCAATTCAATGGTATGGTTGACTTTCTCTTTGGATCCATTGTTTAATTTGACAACATATGCTCCTAAGTTTTTGAAAAATCATAAAAACTCCGGAATAAAGGTGAAGTGAAAGAACTAGAGACATAGTGCTTGATTTGATCGATCTATCCTTCAGTTACTCAAAATCCAAGGTAAGAGCAATAAGCCCCATGATGAATAATATGACATATTTTTGTTCAAATTCAAGGGAGAATTTTTGTTTGAAGGTATGAGTACTGGTTAGAAGTGAAAATATTGCAGCAACTCCTGATCCACTCCTAAGTTTGGCTTTGCTAGGGACTAGCAAAAGGTAAGCTTGGGGGAGTTGTTGACGGTCCTTAAGTATCAAATTTAACCGTCAACTTGACATGGAAAATGACCTATATGCAACCAACATCTAGACTTAGGGTTTTATTTGACAGAATTCCATGAGTTTTGGTGTTTGTCTATTTCTGCAGGGGGTTATCAGAGAATACGGAGGAATGGCCCACATGTCATGATTACATAGAGATATTAAAGCCTGCGGTAATTTTCCGTAAACTATTGGACCAAAGAAGCAACTGGGCTGAGCCGGAGGGCAAGCGGAGCCCAGCCCAGGGCGCCCGCCCTGCCCTGGCGGCCAATCACAGCAAGTCTCGCGGATTATGCTCCACCGACCTCAAGGATTAAGGAAAACCGTGCGATCAAGGTCGGTTTGATCCGACGGCTGACGTTCATTTGGAAGGCCTATATAAGCAGGCCAAATACGAGGATGAAGCCCATGACGAGAATATTGAAGAATTAGGCTATTTTAATTAGTGGGAAACATGTTTAGTCCCACATTGGTTGGCTAGGAAAAAGTGGGGAAAATCCTAGGCTATAAATAGAGGGGCAGACCCCCCCTGAGAACACACAATTATTATGAGTTGTAGAGGTGTCCCTCGAATGGATATTCTCTCTTCTCTAAATTAGAATAGATCTAGATAATGGAGAGATGGAGAGCGAGGGAGGATTGGAGGAGAGGCCGGCCTGTCGGTGCCTCCTCCGGTTGTACTTCGACATGATCAAGTTCTAATCAAGCTTGCTCCTGGGATGACTTTGGTAATCTACTTACTTCATTCATTATGCAATTACTATTCATGTATTTCTGGTTTGCAACTCTTTAGGGTACTTTAATCTATTGCTCGAGGTAGGTTAAAGGAGTAGTATAGGTGTAAGCGCGGTGCTTAGGCCTAGATTGCTTGTGAATGTCCTCTATATTCCGGATCTGTGGTAGTAGAGCGGAAAGTGACAATTCCGTCGTCCCGTATCCCATTTGTGGAGCTCGCAGGACCGGTGTGCCTGGGTTAGGCACCCTTTGTGGTGTCTCTTATCCTGTGGTACGTCCCCAGATATAGACATATCCCTATAAAGTAGAGAAACCATAGTTATCCTCTCTATTCTCCTATTATCGCCCATATACTAGATTGTGCCACTTTACCTTTGATATTTATCATATCTTATTTTATCACCTACCTATCTTTTCTGGTTAAGTTAGAGCGTAGTTGGTTCTCCCGTTTCCCTATGGATACGATTTAAAACCTTTAACCGGGTGAAAGCTACAACGGTATCCGTGCGCTTGCGGATTTATCTGTGTTCGTGTAAAATACCCATCCGACATTCTAGCGTCATGCTGGGGATAACAATCTAGTATTCAAGTGACGTTAGCAAGTGTCAACAGTTACCCCTCTACACTATTTGGTACTAGTTTGTTTGTAAAAGTTAGGATCTCTTGTTTATTAGCGTTCCTAGCCACCACTTTCCCTTGGGATAAAATAAATAATGATACCCTGGAATATTCTCGTGTGAAGTGCTACAATGGTATATTATGTGCGCTTGCGGAATACTCTACTTGAGCATAAGAAATACCAACAAGCATTTCTGGCGCCGTTGCCGAGGAAAGCAATAGCCAAGGAATTTTAATAAACGCGAATCTTAAGTTTATCATCAAATTAGTTATCAATTAGTTGTAGGGGCTTACCCTTGCCTTTGTTTCTCTTTATTGTGAAGCTAGGCATTGTATGAGCGGTTTTCAACTACTGAGCAACTTTGTTAAAAATCCTGAAAAGCTCCTGAGGAGTTCTAGATGTCATCTAGTACCCCCTCAAAAGTTCATCTCGGATTCGGATCCGTTCAAGGAAGGAGGCTCTGCACCACCACCAAAGGAAGCTATGGCTCAAAAGGCGATCTCTAACTTCTTGGCTCCGTCAGCTGCTAACGTGGCCACGGGACCTGAAGTCAACTTGGGGGATGCCCAATTTGAGCTGAAGCCCACGCTTATAAACATGGTGCAAGCCAACCCATTTTGTGGGAAGCCCCATGATGATGCGAACGCACACCTTCAACACTTCATGGAGGTGTGTGGCACCTTCAACATCAAAGGAGTTACCTCAGACGCCATCCGTCTTTGCCTTTTCCCATTCTCATTGCTTGGGAAGACGAAACAATGGTTCTATGGCAACCGTGAAGCTGTCACCACCTGGGATAGCTGCACCAACACATTTCTCAAGAAGTTCTTCCCATTGGGCAAGACCAACGCCCTTCATGGAAAGATTTCAAGATTCCAACAACAAGTGGATGAGTTGATTCCTGAAGCATGGGAACGCCTCCAGGAGTACATTCGAGCCTGCCCACATCATGGAATCGAAGAATGGCTCCTAATTCAAGGTTTCTACCGTGGGTTGGCTCCGTTAGCCCGTAGTCACCTTGATGCTGCCACTGGAGGAGCTTTCTTCTCACTCCAAGTGAGGGAAGCTGGGGAACTCATCAACAAGATAGTTTCCAACCAAGGCTGGAATGAGGAAAGACTCCAACCCAAGAAGAGAGGGATGCACACCGTCCATGTGGTGGACATGCTCTCTACCAAGATGGACGCCTTGATGAAAAAGATCGATGAAAGAGCTACATTTAAGAAAGATCAAGAGGCGATCTAGCACTACTCCCCCGTACGAGCAAACAAAGCCGATCCATGGTGCGAGGTATGTGGAGGAGATGATCATTCGGGCAACAATTACCCCAAAATAAGGGAAGATGTGAATTTCGTCAACAACAACAACGGGTATCGTCCCCAACAACAACAAGGAGGATGGAATTCACGCCCCTTCTATGAAGGTAAAAATGGAGATAATGGTTTTAATAATGGCAATTTCAATAATAACAATAATTATAATAACCAACCTTCATTAAAAGATCTTATTCTAGGCCAAGCTAAAATCAATGAAAATATTAACAAAAAATTATTTGCCAATGACAAGATCTTAGAGAATTTGAATGCTAAAATGGATAGTTTTGCTTTTCCTGTTAAAAGTCAATTGAGCTTTAATAAAATGCTAGAAACCCAATTAGCTCAATTAGCAGCTGCTGTCCCGTCCTTCAAACAAAGTAAGATCCCTGGGAAACCCGAAGAACCTTTTGAAATTGTTAAATTGGTCACCACAAGGTTTAGTAAGCCTCCGCTTCGTTCATGCTATGGCCCACTCCTCGACCTGCCATTCGTGACCAAGAAGGGTGATCCCGGCCGCCTGACGATCAAGTGCTCCATTGGACCACAAGTCTTCAACAACGCCTTTTGCGACCTTGGATCAATTGTGAACATCATGTCCAAGGTAACATATGAGAATTTATTCGGAGGTCCATTGTAGGCCACCTTTATTCATCTGCAGATGGCCGATCGAACGATATGATTCCCTGAGGGACTTGCCAAGGATATCTTGGTAAAAATTCGCGATGAGTATGTCCCCGTGGATTTTGTGGTGTTGGACATGGGGGCCAATGAAGACACACCTCTCATCCTTGGACGACCATTCCTCAACAGCGCAAATGCCTGCTTCTACGTGGGGTCTGGACAAATCAAATTCCGCATTGAAGGTAGGAGTGTGCATTTTGCCTTTAAGGATTATACTAACAATAGGTAAAGGCCCACCTCGTGGAAGAAGAATGAAGATCCACAGGAAAAGAACGACGAACATGCCGAAGCAAAACCAAAACCAAACCCGAAATCCGCTAGGGTTTGGCGGAAGAAGGTGGTGTCACCACCAAGGTCTCCATCTCCGGGACCGACGGAGGCACCCGCACAATGAACCCGACGGAGAAGTCCTGCTCTAGGGACTTAAAATCATGAGCCCTCGCCGAAAGGTACTCGGTATTTATCTCGTATTTATTTTTTAATTGCTTTTACTTTTTTGCATTTTCACTTCGAATTTTTCATATTTGAATTTTCAACCAACCTTTTTCCCTTTCCAAATAAAAACTTGAGAACAATGTTTTCACAGAAAATTTGAACTTTTGGAGGGAAGAGGGGGGTCGGCCGATCCCCTAGTGACACCCTCTCCACCTTTTGAACTTTGGGAGACATGCTTTGATAAAGTGGAGACAAAAGAAAAGAAAAAGCAAAAGAAAAAGGTGTAAGAGGTTGGTCGGCTGACCATGATCTTACACACTTGTCTCACTTTTCATGCATGGGGAACAAAACATGTTTTGAAGCAAGAAAAAGCAAAAGAGGATAGGATAGGGGAGTGGCCGGCCGACCACCCTACCTAGGGTTTTGCCAACTTTAACTTTTGCTTTTGCTTTTGTCTGGAATCTTGGTTAGTGTGAACCATAGTCCCGTCTTAGGATCTTCCACCCTTGTTGGAGTAGCGTCTTCATCATCCATGTCATCACTAGGCGATACATGCTCTTGCTCACCATAGTAGTTTTCACTACTTGGCAGCATTGGCCCGTATGCACCATAGTGCTGACCTTCGTAGCTTTGGTTGTCGCTTGGCATTTCCTCGGTCATGTCGGAGAGGCGAGGATCATCCCGTGACCCCGAGAGTTGCATCTCGATGTCACGAGATGAAGACCCTCCTTGTGAGCCTTCATGAGAGTGGCGGGAGTGCCTAGATGAGCTCCCTCCTGCGGCATTCTTCACCTTCCATGCCACTACCTTGAATGGATTCTTCATCTTGCAACAAGAGAAACACAAGAACACAACTGGAACGATAAGAGATTAGCGTTAGTCGTTAGTCATCCGGAGCTAAGTGGTCCTTGTGAGGCATGGTTGCCTCCACAAACCTTTCTTGCGAGAGCAACAAGAATCAAGACAAGCTAGCAAATGCAACTAAAAACTAAGAAAATCTTTTTTGATTTTCTTATTTTGGTGGCTAACTAAAGATTAAACTTGAGAAAGGTTTTCACAAGAGCTTGAAAGAGAGGGAGAGGAGACTTGAAATGTTGCTGGTGGTTTTGAGTGTGGGGATGAACTCCCAATGGTGCTCTTTTGTAGCCAAGTGAAAATGGAGGCAAAGAGGCTTCATGGGGGGGGGGTCGGCCGACCCCCCTCTTTCTCCTTCTTCCAAGAATTCAAACTTCACACTAACCAAGATTCCAGACAAAAGCAAAAGCAAAAGTTAAAGTTGGCAAAACCCTAGGTAGGGTGGTCGGCCGGCCACTCCCCTATCCTATCCTCTTTTGCTTTTTCTTGCTTCAAAACATGTTTTGTTCCCCATGCATGAAAAGTGAGACAAGTGTGTAAGATCATGGTCAGCCGACCAACCTCTTACACCTTTTTCTTTTGCTTTTTCTTTTCTTTTGTCTCCACTTTATCAAAGCATGTCTCCCAAAGTTCAAAAGGTGGAGAGGGTGTCACTAGGGGATCGGCCGACCCCCCTCTTCCCTCCAAAAGTTCAAATTTTCTGTGAAAACATTGTTCTCAAGTTTTTATTTGGAAAGGGAAAAAGGTTGGTTGAAAATTCAAATATGAAAAATTCGAAGTGAAAATGCAAAAAAGTAAAAGCAATTAAAAAATAAATACGAGATAAATACCGAGTACCTTTCGGCGAGGGCTCATGATTTTAAGTCCCTAGAGCAGGACTTCTCCGTCGGGTTCATTGTGCGGGTGCCTCCGTCGGTCCCGGAGATGGAGACCTTGGTGGTGACACCACCTTCTTCCGCCAAACCCTAGCGGATTTCGGGTTTGGTTTTGGTTTTGCTTCGGCATGTTCGTCGTTCTTTTCCTGTGGATCTTCATTCTTCTTCCACGAGGTGGGCCTTTACCTATTGTTAGTATAATCCTTAAAGACAAAATGCACACTCCTACCTTCAATGCGGAATTTGATTTGTCCAGACCCCACGTAGAAGCAGGCATTTGCGCTGTTGAGGAATGGTCGTCCAAGGATGAGAGGTGTGTCTTCATTGGCCCCCATGTCCAACACCACAAAATCCACGGGGACATACTCATCGCGAATTTTTACCAAGATATCCTTGGCAAGTCCCTCAGGGAATCATATCGTTCGATCGGCCATCTGCAGATGAATAAAGGTGGCCTACAATGGACCTCCGAATAAATTCTCATATGTTACCTTGGACATGATGTTCACAATTGATCCAAGGTCGCAAAAGGCGTTGTTGAAGACTTGTGGTCCAATGGAGCACTTGATCGTCAGGCGGCCGGGATCACCCTTCTTGGTCACGAATGGCAGGTCGAGGAGTGGGCCATAGCATGAACGAAGCGGAGGCTTACTAAACCTTGTGGTGACCAATTTAACAATTTCAAAAGGTTCTTCGGGTTTCCCAGGGATCTTACTTTGTTTGAAGGACGGGACAGCAGCTGCTAATTGAGCTAATTGGGTTTCTAGCATTTTATTAAAGCTCAATTGACTTTTAACAGGAAAAGCAAAACTATCCATTTTAGCATTCAAATTCTCTAAGATCTTGTCATTGGCAAATAATTTTTTGTTAATATTTTCATTGATTTTAGCTTGGCCTAGAATAAGATCTTTTAATGAAGGTTGGTTATTATAATTATTGTTATTATTGAAATTGCCATTATTAAAACCATTATCTCCATTTTTACCTTCATAGAAGGGGCGTGAATTCCATCCTCCTTGTTGTTGTTGGGGACGATACCCGTTGTTGTTGTTGACGAAATTCACATCTTCCCTTATTTTGGGGTAATTGTTGCCCGAATGATCATCTCCTCCACATACCTCGCACCATGGATCGGCTTTGTTTGCTCGTACGGGGGAGTAGTGCTAGATCGCCTCTTGATCTTTCTTAAATGTAGCTCTTTCATCGATCTTTTTCATCAAGGCGTCCATCTTGGTAGAGAGCATGTCCACCACATGGACGGTGTGCATCCCTCTCTTCTTGGGTTGGAGTCTTTCCTCATTCCAGCCTTGGTTGGAAACTATCTTGTTGATGAGTTCCCCAGCTTCCCTCACTTGGAGTGAGAAGAAAGCTCCTCCAGTGGCAGCATCAAGGTGACTACGGGCTAACGGAGCCAACCCACGGTAGAAACCTTGAATTAGGAGCCATTCTTCGATTCCATGATGTGGGCAGGCTCGAATGTACTCCTGGAGGCGTTCCCATGCTTCAGGAATCAACTCATCCACTTGTTGTTGGAATCTTGAAATCTTTCCATGAAGGGCGTTGGTCTTGCCCAATGGGAAGAACTTCTTGAGAAATGTGTTGGTGCAGCTATCCCAGGTGGTGACAGCTTCACGGTTGCCATAGAACCATTGTTTCGTCTTCCCAAGCAATGAGAATGGGAAAAGGCAAAGACGGATGGCGTCTGAGGTAACTCCTTTGATGTTGAAGGTGCCACACACCTCCATGAAGTGTTGAAGGTGTGCGTTCGCATCATCATGGGGCTTCCCACAAAATGGGTTGGCTTGCACCATGTTTATAAGCGTGGGCTTCAGCTCAAATTGGGCATCCCCCAAGTTGACTTCAGGTCCCGTGGCCACGTTAGCAGCTGACGGAGCCAAGAAGTTAGAGATCGCCTTTTGAGCCATAGCTTCCTTTGGCGCCGTTGCCGAGGAAAGCAATAGCCAAGGAATTTTAATAAACGCGAATCTTAAGTTTATCATCAAATTAGTTATCAATTAGTTGTAGGGGCTTACCCTTGCCTTTGTTTCTCTTTATTGTGAAGCTAGGCATTGTATGAGCGGTTTTCAACTACTGAGCAACTTTGTTAAAAATCCTGAAAAGCTCCTGAGGAGTTCTAGATGTCATCTAGTACCCCCTCAAAAGTTCATCTCGGATTCGGATCCGTTCAAGGAAGGAGGCTCTGCACCACCACCAAAGGAAGCTATGGCTCAAAAGGCGATCTCTAACTTCTTGGCTCCGTCAGCTGCTAACGTGGCCACGGGACCTGAAGTCAACTTGGGGGATGCCCAATTTGAGCTGAAGCCCACGCTTATAAACATGGTGCAAGCCAACCCATTTTGTGGGAAGCCCCATGATGATGCGAACGCACACCTTCAACACTTCATGGAGGTGTGTGGCACCTTCAACATCAAAGGAGTTACCTCAGACGCCATCCGTCTTTGCCTTTTCCCATTCTCATTGCTTGGGAAGACGAAACAATGGTTCTATGGCAACCGTGAAGCTGTCACCACCTGGGATAGCTGCACCAACACATTTCTCAAGAAGTTCTTCCCATTGGGCAAGACCAACGCCCTTCATGGAAAGATTTCAAGATTCCAACAACAAGTGGATGAGTTGATTCCTGAAGCATGGGAACGCCTCCAGGAGTACATTCGAGCCTGCCCACATCATGGAATCGAAGAATGGCTCCTAATTCAAGGTTTCTACCGTGGGTTGGCTCCGTTAGCCCGTAGTCACCTTGATGCTGCCACTGGAGGAGCTTTCTTCTCACTCCAAGTGAGGGAAGCTGGGGAACTCATCAACAAGATAGTTTCCAACCAAGGCTGGAATGAGGAAAGACTCCAACCCAAGAAGAGAGGGATGCACACCGTCCATGTGGTGGACATGCTCTCTACCAAGATGGACGCCTTGATGAAAAAGATCGATGAAAGAGCTACATTTAAGAAAGATCAAGAGGCGATCTAGCACTACTCCCCCGTACGAGCAAACAAAGCCGATCCATGGTGCGAGGTATGTGGAGGAGATGATCATTCGGGCAACAATTACCCCAAAATAAGGGAAGATGTGAATTTCGTCAACAACAACAACGGGTATCGTCCCCAACAACAACAAGGAGGATGGAATTCACGCCCCTTCTATGAAGGTAAAAATGGAGATAATGGTTTTAATAATGGCAATTTCAATAATAACAATAATTATAATAACCAACCTTCATTAAAAGATCTTATTCTAGGCCAAGCTAAAATCAATGAAAATATTAACAAAAAATTATTTGCCAATGACAAGATCTTAGAGAATTTGAATGCTAAAATGGATAGTTTTGCTTTTCCTGTTAAAAGTCAATTGAGCTTTAATAAAATGCTAGAAACCCAATTAGCTCAATTAGCAGCTGCTGTCCCGTCCTTCAAACAAAGTAAGATCCCTGGGAAACCCGAAGAACCTTTTGAAATTGTTAAATTGGTCACCACAAGGTTTAGTAAGCCTCCGCTTCGTTCATGCTATGGCCCACTCCTCGACCTGCCATTCGTGACCAAGAAGGGTGATCCCGGCCGCCTGACGATCAAGTGCTCCATTGGACCACAAGTCTTCAACAACGCCTTTTGCGACCTTGGATCAATTGTGAACATCATGTCCAAGGTAACATATGAGAATTTATTCGGAGGTCCATTGTAGGCCACCTTTATTCATCTGCAGATGGCCGATCGAACGATATGATTCCCTGAGGGACTTGCCAAGGATATCTTGGTAAAAATTCGCGATGAGTATGTCCCCGTGGATTTTGTGGTGTTGGACATGGGGGCCAATGAAGACACACCTCTCATCCTTGGACGACCATTCCTCAACAGCGCAAATGCCTGCTTCTACGTGGGGTCTGGACAAATCAAATTCCGCATTGAAGGTAGGAGTGTGCATTTTGTCTTTAAGGATTATACTAACAATAGGTAAAGGCCCACCTCGTGGAAGAAGAATGAAGATCCACAGGAAAAGAACGACGAACATGCCGAAGCAAAACCAAAACCAAACCCGAAATCCGCTAGGGTTTGGCGGAAGAAGGTGGTGTCACCACCAAGGTCTCCATCTCCGGGACCGACGGAGGCACCCGCACAATGAACCCGACGGAGAAGTCCTGCTCTAGGGACTTAAAATCATGAGCCCTCGCCGAAAGGTACTCGGTATTTATCTCGTATTTATTTTTTAATTGCTTTTACTTTTTTGCATTTTCACTTCGAATTTTTCATATTTGAATTTTCAACCAACCTTTTTCCCTTTCCAAATAAAAACTTGAGAACAATGTTTTCACAGAAAATTTGAACTTTTGGAGGGAAGAGGGGGGTCGGCCGATCCCCTAGTGACACCCTCTCCACCTTTTGAACTTTGGGAGACATGCTTTGATAAAGTGGAGACAAAAGAAAAGAAAAAGCAAAAGAAAAAGGTGTAAGAGGTTGGTCGGCTGACCATGATCTTACACACTTGTCTCACTTTTCATGCATGGGGAACAAAACATGTTTTGAAGCAAGAAAAAGCAAAAGAGGATAGGATAGGGGAGTGGCCGGCCGACCACCCTACCTAGGGTTTTGCCAACTTTAACTTTTGCTTTTGCTTTTGTCTGGAATCTTGGTTAGTGTGAAGTTTGAATTCTTGGAAGAAGGAGAAAGAGGGGGGTCGGCCGACCCCCCCCCCATGAAGCCTCTTTGCCTCCATTTTCACTTGGCTACAAAAGAGCACCATTGGGAGTTCATCCCCACACTCAAAACCACCAGCAACATTTCAAGTCTCCTCTCCCTCTCTTTCAAGCTCTTGTGAAAACCTTTCTCAAGTTTAATCTTTAGTTAGCCACCAAAATAAGAAAATCAAAAAAGATTTTCTTAGTTTTTAGTTGCATTTGCTAGCTTGTCTTGATTCTTGTTGCTCTCGCAAGAAAGGTTTGTGGAGGCAACCATGCCTCACAAGGACCACTTAGCTCCGGATGACTAACGACTAACGCTAATCTCTTATCGTTCCAGTTGTGTTCTTGTGTTTCTCTTGTTGCAAGATGAAGAATCCATTCAAGGTAGTGGCATGGAAGGTGAAGAATGCCGCAGGAGGGAGCTCATCTAGGCACTCCCGCCACTCTCATGAAGGCTCACAAGGAGGGTCTTCATCTCGTGACATCGAGATGCAACTCTCGGGGTCACGGGATGATCCTCGCCTCTCCGACATGACCGAGGAAATGCCAAGCGACAACCAAAGCTACGAAGGTCAGCACTATGGTGCATACGGGCCAATGCTGCCAAGTAGTGAAAACTACTATGGTGAGCAAGAGCATGTATCGCCTAGTGATGACATGGATGATGAAGACGCTACTCCAACAAGGGTGGAAGATCCTAAGACGGGACTATGGTTCACACTAACCAAGATTCCAGACAAAAGCAAAAGCAAAAGTTAAAGTTGGCAAAACCCTAGGTAGGGTGGTCGGCCGGCCACTCCCCTATCCTATCCTCTTTTGCTTTTTCTTGCTTCAAAACATGTTTTGTTCCCCATGCATGAAAAGTGAGACAAGTGTGTAAGATCATGGTCAGCCGACCAACCTCTTACACCTTTTTCTTTTGCTTTTTCTTTTCTTTTGTCTCCACTTTATCAAAGCATGTCTCCCAAAGTTCAAAAGGTGGAGAGGGTGTCACTAGGGGATCGGCCGACCCCCCTCTTCCCTCCAAAAGTTCAAATTTTCTGTGAAAACATTGTTCTCAAGTTTTTATTTGGAAAGGGAAAAAGGTTGGTTGAAAATTCAAATATGAAAAATTCGAAGTGAAAATGCAAAAAAGTAAAAGCAATTAAAAAATAAATACGAGATAAATACCGAGTACCTTTCGGCGAGGGCTCATGATTTTAAGTCCCTAGAGCAGGACTTCTCCGTCGGGTTCATTGTGCGGGTGCCTCCGTCGGTCCCGGAGATGGAGACCTTGGTGGTGACACCACCTTCTTCCGCCAAACCCTAGCGGATTTCGGGTTTGGTTTTGGTTTTGCTTCGGCATGTTCGTCGTTCTTTTCCTGTGGATCTTCATTCTTCTTCCACGAGGTGGGCCTTTACCTATTGTTAGTATAATCCTTAAAGGCAAAATGCACACTCCTACCTTCAATGCGGAATTTGATTTGTCCAGACCCCACGTAGAAGCAGGCATTTGCGCTGTTGAGGAATGGTCGTCCAAGGATGAGAGGTGTGTCTTCATTGGCCCCCATGTCCAACACCACAAAATCCACGGGGACATACTCATCGCGAATTTTTACCAAGATATCCTTGGCAAGTCCCTCAGGGAATCATATCGTTCGATCGGCCATCTGCAGATGAATAAAGGTGGCCTACAATGGACCTCCGAATAAATTCTCATATGTTACCTTGGACATGATGTTCACAATTGATCCAAGGTCGCAAAAGGCGTTGTTGAAGACTTGTGGTCCAATGGAGCACTTGATCGTCAGGCGGCCGGGATCACCCTTCTTGGTCACGAATGGCAGGTCGAGGAGTGGGCCATAGCATGAACGAAGCGGAGGCTTACTAAACCTTGTGGTGACCAATTTAACAATTTCAAAAGGTTCTTCGGGTTTCCCAGGGATCTTACTTTGTTTGAAGGACGGGACAGCAGCTGCTAATTGAGCTAATTGGGTTTCTAGCATTTTATTAAAGCTCAATTGACTTTTAACAGGAAAAGCAAAACTATCCATTTTAGCATTCAAATTCTCTAAGATCTTGTCATTGGCAAATAATTTTTTGTTAATATTTTCATTGATTTTAGCTTGGCCTAGAATAAAGATCTTTTAATGAAGGTTGGTTATTATAATTATTGTTATTATTGAAATTGCCATTATTAAAACCATTATCTCCATTTTTACCTTCATAGAAGGGGCGTGAATTCCATCCTCCTTGTTGTTGTTGGGGACGATACCCGTTGTTGTTGTTGACGAAATTCACATCTTCCCTTATTTTGGGGTAATTGTTGCCCGAATGATCATCTCCTCCACATACCTCGCACCATGGATCGGCTTTGTTTGCTCGTACGGGGGAGTAGTGCTAGATCGCCTCTTGATCTTTCTTAAATGTAGCTCTTTCATCGATCTTTTTCATCAAGGCGTCCATCTTGGTAGAGAGCATGTCCACCACATGGACGGT
>JAHUYU010001435.1:0-25987 GCA_030439765.1 Tripidium arundinaceum
GAAAATCTCAGAGTCTGAGGAAGAACTTCAATTCACCCATTATGGACATCTCAAATCTCTTGGTCATAATCCTACTAAATTCCTCACAAAAAGAATGATTAGTACTACCAAATATTACGTCATTGACAAACATTTGGCACACAAATATATCTTTATCAACTTTGTGAGTAAAAAGGGTAGGATCGGCTTTGCCTATTTCAAAGCCTTGCTTGAGCAAGAATTCCTTAAGGCATTCATACCATGCTCTTGGTGCTTGCTTAAGCCCATAGAGCGCCTTTTGGAGTTTGAAGACATGGTTGGGGAACTTGGGATCTTCAAAACCCTCTGGTTACTCAACATAGACAAGCTCTTGAATGGGGTCGTTGAGCAATGCACTCTTCACATCCATTTGATATAGCTTGAAGTTGTGACGAGCGGCATAGGCTAGAAGCATTCGGATCGCTTCAAGCCTTGCCACCGGTGCATATGTTTCTTCGAAATCCAAGCCCTCTACTTGAGTGAAGCCTTGAGAAACCAATCTTGCCTTGTTCCTTGTCACCACGCCATTCTCATCTTGCTTGTTGTAGAAGACCCACTTGGTGCCAATGACATTGGTATTGGGCCTTTCCACCAAGGTCCACACTTTATTTCTCTCAAAGTTGTTGAGCTCTTCTTGCATAGCCATGACCCAATCTCGATTTTCAAGTGCTTGTTCTACCTTGAGAGGTTCCAAAGAGGAGACAAACGAGTAATATTAGCAAAAATTTGCTAAATGTGAACGAGTGGTTACCCCCTTTCGAAGACTCCCAAGGATATGGTCAACGGGAAGATCTTGTTGTATGATTTGCCTTAGCCTTGGATGCTCAACTGATTCTTGTTCATCTTCTGGACCTTCATCTTCTTCTTGTTCAAACATTGGTTGTAGGTTCTGTCCTCGAACTGGAGTGGAATCAGCTGCTGCCAAAATAGGCAGTGCGGCACTGCCGCTCCTAGGTGCGGCACTGCCGCTCTGCAGATTTGTAGCAGGGGTCTGCTGCTGTTCTGCATCGAGTACGTCAGTGGAAATTGGTGCAGAAGCAACTTGAGGAACCTCCAGTTCAGTGGCTTGATCTTCTTGTGGCCTAATGTCGCCAATAGCCATTTGCTTGATTGCCTCACAAAGTGGATCCTCCTTTCCTACAACACTTGAATTAACTTGCTCTACTTGAGAGCCATAAGATTCATCAAATGTCACATCTACCGCTAACTCGACCGGAGTTTTTGTTGAACACACGGTAGGCATGCTCATTTGATCCATAACTAAGAAGAAAATCTTCATCAACTTTAGGTGCAAACTTAGATGTTTTGGGTTTCTTGTTAAGTATAAAACACTTGCACCCAAACACTCTAAAGTAAGACACCTTTGGTTTGTTACCGGTTAGAAGCTCATATGAAATTTTCTTCAACCTCTTGTGTAGGTAGAGATGGTTGATGGCATGGCAAGCGGTATTGACGGCGTCACACCAAAAGATGTTCAGCGTCTTGTACTCATCTAGCATTGTTCTTGCCATGTCAATGAGAGTACGGTTCTTTCTCTCTACTACACCATTTTGTTGAGGGGTGTATGGAGTTGAGAACTCATGCTTGATGCCCTCTTCATCAAGAAACTCTTCCATGTTCTTGAATTCTGTCCCATTGTCACTTCTCACTTTCTTGATTGGGAGACCGAACTCCTTTTGTGCCCTCCTAATGAAGATCTTCACCTTCTCTTGAACCTGGCACTTATCATGCAAGAAGAATAGCCAAGTGAAATGGGAATAATCATCAACAATAACAAGACCATATTTGTTACCCCCGATACTTAGGTAGGCGACCGGTCCAAAGAGATCCATGTGAATCAACTCCAATGGTTGTGTAGTGGTCATGATGCTCATTGGTGGGTGAGGTACACCTACTTGCTTTCCGGCTTGACATGCGCTACATACCCTATCTTTCTCAAAATGAACATTTGTTAGTCCAAGGATATGTTCATCTTTTAAAAGTTTGGCCAAGTTCCTCATCCCAACATGGGCTAGTCGGCGATGCCATAGCCAACCCAGGCTAGATTTTGCCACTAAACAAGTCTCAAGCTTAGCTTTACTTTTGTTGAAATCAACTAGGTAAAGCTTATTCTTTAATTGACCCGTAAAGACAATAGAGGAATCCTCCCTTTTAAAGACTTCCACACCCTTATCAGTAAAGAGACAATTGTAGCCCATCTCACATAATTAAGAAACGGACAACAAGTTGTAACTCAACGAATCAACATGTAAAACATTTGCAATTGAATGCTCAAGGGTTATAGTAGCTTTACTAAGACCAATCACTTCCCCCTTAGAGTTATCACCAAATATGATGTTCTCATTTGAATTTGTTGTTGGGGAATATGATGAGAACATACTCTTTTCTCCGGTCATATGATTTTTACAGCCGCTGTCAAGCACCCAACTTGACCCACCGGAGGAGTATGCCTGCAAAACAAATTAGTTCCTTGATTTAGGCCCCCAACTAGTCTTGGGGCCTTGCATGTTAGTCACAAGTATCTTAGGAACCCAAATAGAAGTGTTACGATAAGCATTAGTATCTTTGCCAATATACTTGGCAAGCACTTCTCCTTTGCTGTTGTTCTTCAAGACAAAGCATGATGACAAGCTTTGTCGAGGTACAGGAGCCTTCGGTTGATATGCAAACTTGTTTGGATTGGCCCAAATTGATTTCTTTGGTTTGTGGTAAACCTGCTTTGGCTGGGGCACCTTCTTCTTAGGCTTGAATTGCTGGGGAACGAAGTTGGTAGCCTTCCCATTTTTGCGGGGGTGGCACTGCCGCCCTTCACTGCGGCACTGCCACTCTGGGGTGCGGCACTGCCGCTGTCTATGCTGGCTGATCTATACCAACTTTGCCCTTCTTCACAAATTGAACACACTCATAGCCATTCACTATCTTTCTTCCATTTGTCTTGGCCCCTATTGTGTGCCCAAGTCCATGCTTGATGTGAGGATGTCTTCCATTCTTGAATTGTGGCCTCTTTTGTTCATTCTCTTTGCCACTAGCTTGTTTTCTATTTTCCATGCATCCTTTACCTATGACATCATTTATCCTAGCAATCTCCTTTTTCATAGCCTCCATATTTGCAAGGTTAGTGGAATAAACATTCATATCAAGATTATAGCATTTTCCACAACCTTGGCTAGTGGAGGGAGTAGAGGTATCCTTTGCATTAGAAGGATGTGAGTTGCTATCCCAAAGAATGTTATATTGCAGCTCAAGTTCTTTGTGCTTTTCATCTAAGTCACAATACTTTTTCTTGAGAGCAATATTTTCTTCTTTGTGATAGCATGGCTTTCTTGCTTTTTGGCCAAGGCCTTGCGCAAGGATTCCACCTCACTTCTCTCTAATGCAAGAGCTTCCTTGCTAGCAATGTAGAGATCCTCTTATTGGATAAGAGTTTCTTCTCTAGATTCTAGCTCGGCTTGAACACTCTCTAAATCCTCCATTAGCTTAGAGATGAAGAGTTTGGTCTTAGGATCCAAATTTTTAGTTATATTATCAATCTCTTCATCACTAGATTTATCATTACTAGAGCTATCACTAAGATCACTACTAGAGATGTCACTAGGAGGTGGAGATAGAGGAGGCTTGATTTTTGGTTTTACCTTCTCACCCTTTGCCATAAGACAAATGTGAGGGGAGTAGTAGTCATCATCATCAGACATGTTGTTAAAAAGCCTTGGTGTAGAAGATGGCTTGTGGATGGCAACGGTGGCAACCTTCTCATCTTCTTCACTTGAGCTTTCCTTGGTTGAGTCCCATTCATGCCCAATGTGAGCCTCTCCCATGTACTTCATTGCAAAGTGTCCATATGAGATCAAGGACAACAAATACATGAAAGATAAAAGGGAGGACAAGGCCGACCATAGGAAGAGCAAGAAGTACATGGGAGAGGCTCACATTGGGCATGAATGGGACTCAACCAAGGAAAGCTCAAGTGAAGAAGATGAGAAGGTTGCCACCGTTGCCATCCACAAGCCATCTTCTACACCAAGGCTTTTTAACAACATGTCTGATGATGATGACTACTACTCCCCTCACATTTGTCTTATGGCAAAGGGTGAGAAGGTAAAACCAAAAATCAAGCCTCCTCTATCTCCACCTCCTAGTGACATCTCTAGTAGTGATCTTAGTGATAGCTCTAGTAATGATAAATCTAGTGATGAAGAGATTGATAATATAACTAAAAATTTGGATCCTAAGACCAAACTCTTCATCTCTAAGCTAATGGAGGATTTAGAGAGTGTTCAAGCCGAGCTAGAATCTAGAGAAGAAACTCTTATCCAATAAGAGGATCTCTACATTGCTAGCAAGGAAGCTCTTGCATTAGAGAGAAGTGAGGTGGAATCCTTGCGCAAGGCCTTGGCCAAAAAGCAAGAAAGCCATGCTATCACAAAGAAGAAAATATTGCTCTCAAGAAAAAGTATTGTGACTTAGATGAAAAGCACAAAGAACTTGAGCTGCAATATAACATTCTTTGGGATAGCAACTCACATCCTTCTAATGCAAAGGATACCTCTACTCCCTCCACTAGCCAAGGTTGTGGAAAATGCTATAATCTTGATATGAATGTTTATTCCACTAACCTTGCAAATATGGAGGCTATGAAAAAGGAGATTGCTAGGATAAATGATGTCATAGGTAAAGGATGCATGGAAAATAGAAAACAAGCTAGTGGCAAAGAGAATGAACAAAAGAGGCCACAATTCAAGAATGGAAGACATCCTCACATCAAGCATGGACTTGGGCACACAATAGGGGCCAAGACAAATGGAAGAAAGATAGTGAATGGCTATGAGTGTGTTCAATTTGTGAAGAAGGGCAAAGTTGGTATAGATCAGCCAGCATAGACAGCGGCAGTGCCGCACCCCAGAGTGGCAGTGCCGCAGTGAAGGGCGGCAGTGCCACCCCCGCAAAAATGGGAAGGCTACCAACTTCGTTCCCCAGCAATTCAAGCCTAAGAAGAAGGTGCCCCAGCCAAAGCAGGTTTACCACAAACCAAAGAAATCAATTTGGGCCAATCCAAACAAGTTTGCATATCAACCGAAGGCTCCTGTACCTCGACAAAGCTTGTCATCATGCTTTGTCTTGAAGAACAACAGCAAAGGAGAAGTGCTTGCCAAGTATATTGGCAAAGATACTAATGCTTATCGTAACACTTCTATTTGGGTTCCTAAGATACTTGTGACTAACATGCAAGGCCCCAAGACTAGTTGGGGGCCTAAATCAAGGAACTAATTTGTTTTGCAGGCATACTCCTCCGGTGGGTCAAGTTGGGTGCTTGACAGCGGCTGTAAAAATCATATGACCGGAGAAAAGAGTATGTTCTCATCATATTCCCCAACAACAAATTCAAATGAGAACATCATATTTGGTGATAACTCTAAGGGGGAAGTGATTGGTCTTAGTAAAGCTACTATAACCCTTGAGCATTCAATTGCAAATGTTTTACATGTTGATTCGTTGAGTTACAACTTGTTGTCCGTTTCTTAATTATGTGAGATGGGCTACAATTGTCTCTTTACTGATAAGGGTGTGGAAGTCTTTAAAAGGGAGGATTCCTCTATTGTCTTTACGGGTCAATTAAAGAATAAGCTTTACCTAGTTGATTTCAACAAAAGTAAAGCTAAGCTTGAGACTTGTTTAGTGGCAAAATCTAGCCTGGGTTGGCTATGGCATCGCCGACTAGCCCATGTTGGGATGAGGAACTTGGCCAAACTTTTAAAAGATGAACATATCCTTGGACTAACAAATGTTCATTTTGAGAAAGATAGGGTATGTAGCGCATGTCAAGCCGGAAAGCAAGTAGGTGTACCTCACCCACCAATGAGCATCATGACCACTACACAACCATTGGAGTTGATTCACATGGATCTCTTTGGACCGGTCGCCTACCTAAGTATCGGGGGTAACAAATATGGTCTTGTTATTGTTGATGATTATTCCCATTTCACTTGGCTATTCTTCTTGCATGATAAGTGCCAGGTTCAAGAGAAGGTGAAGATCTTCATTAGGAGGGCACAAAAGGAGTTCGGTCTCCCAATCAAGAAAGTGAGAAGTGACAATGGGACAGAATTCAAGAACATGGAAGAGTTTCTTGATGAAGAGGGCATCAAGCATGAGTTCTCAACTCCATACACCCCTCAACAAAATGGTGTAGTAGAGAGAAAGAACCGTACTCTCATTGACATGGCAAGAACAATGCTAGATGAGTACAAGACGCTGAACATCTTTTGGTGTGACGCCGTCAATACCGCTTGCCATGCCATCAACCATCTCTACCTACACAAGAGGTTGAAGAAAATTTCATATGAGCTTCTAACCGGTAACAAACCAAAGGTGTCTTACTTTAGAGTGTTTGGGTGCAAGTGTTTTATACTTAACAAGAAACCCAAAACATCTAAGTTTGCACCTAAAGTTGATGAAGATTTTCTTCTTAGTTATGGATCAAATGAGCATGCCTACCGTGTGTTCAACAAAAACTCCGGTCGAGTTAGCGGTAGATGTGACATTTGATGAATCTTATGGCTCTCAAGTAGAGCAAGTTAATTCAAGTGTTGTAGGAAAGGAGGATCCACTTTGTGAGGCAATCAAGCAAATGGCTATTGGCGACATTAGGCCACAAGAAGATCAAGCCACTGAACTGGAGGTTCCTCAAGTTGCTTCTGCACCAATTTCCACTGACGTACTCGATGCAGAACAGCAGCAGACCCCTGCTACAAATCTGCAGAGCGGCAGTGCCGCACCTAGGAGCGGCAGTGCCGCACTGCCTATTTTGGCAGCAGCTGATTCCACTCCAGTTCGAGGACAGAACCTACAACCAATGTTTGAACAAGAAGAAGATGAAGGTCCAGAAGATGAACAAGAATCAGTTGAGCATCCAAGGCTAAGGCAAATCATACAACAAGATCTTCCCGTTGACCATATCCTTGGGAGTCTTCGAAAGGGGGTAACCACTCGTTCACATTTAGCAAATTTTTGCTAATATTACTCGTTTGTCTCCTCTTTGGAACCTCTCAAGGTAGAACAAGCACTTGAAAATCGAGATTGGGTCATGGCTATGCAAGAAGAGCTCAACAACTTTGAGAGAAATAAAGTGTGGACCTTGGTGGAAAGGCCCAATACCAATGTCATTGGCACCAAGTGGGTCTTCTACAACAAGCAAGATGAGAATGGCGTGGTGACAAGGAACAAGGCAAGATTGGTTTCTCAAGGCTTCACTCAAGTAGAGGGCTTGGATTTCGAAGAAACATATGCACCGGTGGCAAGGCTTGAAGCGATCCGAATGCTTCTAGCCTATGCCGCTCGTCACAACTTCAAGCTATATCAAATGGATGTGAAGAGTGCATTGCTCAACGACCCCATTCAAGAGCTTGTCTATGTTGAGTAACCAGAGGGTTTTGAAGATCCCAAGTTCCCCAACCATGTCTTCAAACTCCAAAAGGCGCTCTATGGGCTTAAGCAAGCACCAAGAGCATGGTATGAATGCCTTAAGGAATTCTTGCTCAAGCAAGGCTTTGAAATAGGCAAAGCCGATCCTACCCTTTTTACTCACAAAGTTGATAAAGATATATTTGTGTGCCAAATGTTTGTCAATGACGTAATATTTGGTAGTACTAATCATTCTTTTTGTGAGGAATTTAGTAGGATTATGACCAAGAGATTTGAGATGTCCATAATGGGTGAATTGAAGTTCTTCCTCAGATTTCAAATCAAGCAAGTGAAGGATGGAACTTTTATTAGTCAAATGAAGTACACCCATGATATGCTCAAGCAGTTTGACATGGTGAATGCCAAGCCTATCAAAACTCCCATGCCAACCAATGGACATCTTGATCTCATTGAAGAAGGGAAAGCCATGGATACCAAGGTATATCGCTCCATGATTGGCTCTCTACTTTATTTGTGCGCATCTAGGCCCGATATTATGCTTAGTGTGTGCATGTGTGCTAGATTTCAAGCTAACCCGAAAGAGTATCACTTAGTGGCTGTTAAGAGAATCTTGAGATATTTAGTACACACTCCTAACCTTGGCTTGTGGTATCCTAAGGGCTCCAAGTTTGATCTACTTGGGTATTCAGATTCCAATTACGCCGGTTGCAAAGTAGATCGAAAAAGCACTTCGGGGACATGTCAATTCCTTGGACGGTCCCTAGTGTCTTGGAGTTCTAAGAAGCAAAATTATGTAGCTCTATCCACCGTCGAGGCTGAGTATGTTGCAGCTGGTGCATGTTGTGCTCAACTACTTTGGATGAGGCAAACCCTTCGAGATTTCGGATGTCACTTCACCAAAATCCCATTATTGTGTGACAATGAAAGTACCATAAAGCTTGCAAACAATCCCGTAAGCCACTCAAGAACTAAGCACATAGACATCCGACATCATTTTTTGAGAGACCATGAAACCAAAGGAGATATCAAAATTCGCCATGTGAGCACCGAAAAGCAACTAGCCAATATCTTCACTAAGCCCCTCGATGAGTCAAGGTTTTGTGCTTTGCGTAGTGAGCTAAATGTACTTGATTCTTGTAACGTGGTTTGAAATATAGCATGCCTCTGATTGATCAACTAGCGACCTAGGCAAAATGATTTCAAAAGTTTCATATCGTGCTTCAAAATGCTTTATAAAACTTGATCTATGTAACATGACCGTGGTTTGTACTGATTATCTATTCCTAGTCATGGTATATAGTTGATATGTGTCCACATCCTTTACAGAGAGAGTCACCTAGATAGTAGCTAATCCCCGCTGTTTTTGGGGGGTGCGGCAGTGCCACCCTTGACCTGCGGCAGTGCCACTGAGTGGCAGTGCCGGGCTTGGGGTGCGGCAGTGCCGCACCTTGAAATCCGACCGGATTTTATCCCATAACGGCCAGCTCTGTGGGGCCCATTTTTCCTTCTATTCTTATCTGGCCCCGCCGTGCCTCTCTCCCTTATTCTCTTCCAGCACCGCCCGACGCTGCGCCTCTCTTTCTCTCGCTCGCGCGCACCGTCACCGTCGCCCTGTCGCGCCGCTGCCACCTCCGTCAGTGCCGCGCTAGCCCCGGCCATCTCCTGCTTGTTGCCGACCGACGCTGAGGGTTCCTGGCCAAGCCATCTCTCCTCTCTTCTCTCCAATCCGCGAGGACCAAAGGTGAAACCCTAAATCCACCTTGATCTATGCAATGTGAGGTTTTTTGTGGTGGATTCGGTTTTCTAGTGATAGTATGAACGATTTGGAGGGAGACTTGATGACCAAAATTGAATCAAAAGGTCATTTCATAGGTGGAGAGACTCAGCCGACCGGCAGTGCCGCTCCCTTGGTGCGACAGTGCCGCACCCTGCAGATCCGAACTGCATTTGGATGTGTTTCTCCACAGATGAAACAACTCTTTGATTGAGTCTGTTCACCACTTACTCCTTCCAACTCAAGATACTATCACTATTCCCATCCATTACTTGATCTCGTGCTTTATCTTGAACTATGATATTGAGACTATGATGGAGTAGAAAAACAGTTGGAAGTTAGAGTTAGAAAGAACAAGAAAGTGGGCAATGATCTTGTGAAGCATTTGAGTGCGGCAGTGCCGCCCTCAGGGTGCGGCAGTGCTACACTGTCTGGATGTTTCTGTTCAGCAGGCTTTCAAGGTCATTATTCAAGTTCTTTTTCTTGTTAAAACTAATCTGCAGCGGGCTGGGTCTTCTCAATTTTGTAGACGGTGTGAATCCCGTCCTTTGGAAAACTGATGCCAGTGACCCTCTCAATCACGAACATGAGGTAAGAGGCATAGGGCAGCCCCTTCCTCCCATCCTCCATGGCAAGCCTCAACTCATGCCACATGAATTGAGGGACATTGAACTTGTCCCCTCCTGGAGCAAATCGAGCTAGCACATTCCTCACATAGCCATTTATGTCCGAGGCTGCTCCATCCTTTGGGTTGATTGTGTTTCTGATAATGTTGTTCATGATGTAGTAGAAACTCTGCAACCCACTCCTCCTGCCATCAGCTGCTCTCATGTCCCTCCACATGTAACTGATGTCTCGAATCTCAGCTCTGGGCTCATCATGAATATATGTAAATGAGCGATGCTCCTCTCCAAAGCCAAGAATCTGGCTGAAAGTGATAAAGTCAACATGATAGTGTTGACCGTCTGTCATCCAGTGAACCTCATCAGAACTCTGATCATAAAAGTAGGTGGCATGGAATTGAGCAAGCACCTCCTCATCCTATCACCAACTATTTCAAGAGTTGGAAGTTGACAGAGGAGGCAAGGCGGATAAATCCTTATGTTGAAAGAAAGGATTTGGGCATTGATTACAGGTTTTGGAATGAGTTTCATTCCAATTTTATGCCACAACCGTACTTGCCACCAGAAAGACAAAGATCAGAAAGATGCTGTACATTGACTTTTATGAGATGCAGGAGAGGCATGAGCCTGAGTTTGATAAGGTCATCAGGGCTTGTGATAGGTTTGAGTTTTCTGATATTTTGGCTTTCTGGTATGACTAGAATGAGGAGGTGCTTGCTCAATTCCATGCCACCTACTTTTATGATCAGAGTTCTGATGAGGTTCACTGGATGACAGACGGTCAACACTATCATGTTGACTTTATCACTTTCAGCCAGATTCTTGGCTTTGGAGAGGAGCATCGCTCATTTACATATATTCATGATGAGCCCAGAGCTGAGATTCGAGACATCAGTTACATGTGGAGGGACATGAGAGCAGCTGATGGCAGGAGGAGTGGGTTGCAGAGTTTCTACTACATCATGAACAACATTATCAGAAACACAATCAACCCAAAGGATGGAGCAGCCTCGGACATAAATGGCTATGTGAGGAATGTGCTAGCTCGATTTGCTCCAGGAGGGGACAAGTTCAATGTCCCTCAATTCATGTGGCATGAGTTGAGGCTTGCCATGGAGGATGGGAGGAAGGGGCTGCCCTATGCCTCTTACCTCATGTTCGTGATTGAGAGGGTCACTGGCATCAGTTTTCCAAAGGACGGGATTCACACCGTCTACAAAATTGAGAAGACCCAGCCCGCTGCAGATTAGTTTTAACAAGAAAAAGAACTTGAATAATGACCTTGAAAGCCTGCTGAACAGAAACATCCAGACAGTGTAGCACTGCCGCACCCTGAGGGCGGCACTGCCGCACTCAAATGCTTCACAAGATCATTGCCCACTTTCTTGTTCTTTCTAACTCTAACTTCCAACTGTTTTTCTACTCCATCATAGTCTCAATATCATAGTTCAAGATAAAGCACGAGATCAAGTAATGGATGGGAATAGTGATAGTATCTTGAGTTGGAAGGAGTAAGTGGTGAACAGACTCAATCAAAGAGTTGTTTCATCTGTGGAGAAACACATCCAAATGCAGTTCGGATCTGCAGGGTGCGGCACTGTCGCACCAAGGGAGCGGCACTGCCGGTCGGCTGAGTCTCTCCACCTATGAAATGACCTTTTGATTCAATTTTGGTCATCAAGTCTCCCTCCAAATCGTTCATACTATCACTAGAAAACCGAATCCACCACAAAAAACCTCACATTGCATAGATCAAGGTGGATTTAGGGTTTCACCTTTGGTCCTCGCGGATTGGAGAGAAGAGAGGAGAGATGGCTTGGCCAGGAACCCTCAGCGTCGGTCGGCAACAAGCAGGAGATGGCCGGGGCTAGCGCGGCACTGACGGAGGTGGCAGCGGCGCGACAGGGCGACGGTGACGGTGCGCGCGAGCGAGAGAAAGAGAGGCGCAGCGTCGGGCGGTGCTGGAAGAGAATAAGGGAGAGAGGCACGGCGGGGCCAGATAAGAATAGAAGGAAAAATGGGCCCCACAGAGCTGGCCGTTATGGGATAAAATCCGGTCGGATTTCAAGGTGCGGCACTGCCGCACCCCAAGCCCGGCACTGCCACTCAGTGGCACTGCCGCAGGTCAAGGGTGGCACTGCCGCACCCCCCAAAAACAGCGGGGATTAGCTACTATCTAGGTGACTCTCTCTGTAAAGGATGTGGACACATATCAACTATATACCATGACTAGGAATAGATAATCAGTACAAACCACGGTCATGTTACATAGATCAAGTTTTATAAAGCATTTTGAAGCACGATATGAAACTTTTGAAATCATTTTGCCTAGGTCGCTAGTTGATCAATCAGAGGCATGCTATATTTCAAACCACGTTACAAGAATCAAGTACATTTAGCTCACTACGCAAAGCACAAAACCTTGACTCATCGAGGGGCTTAGTGAAGATATTGGCTAGTTGCTTTTCGGTGCTCACATGGCGAATTTTGATATCTCCTTTGGTTTCATGGTCTCTCAAAAAATGATGTCGGATGTCTATGTGCTTAGTTCTTGAGTGGCTTACGGGATTGTTTGCAAGCTTTATGGTACTTTCATTGTCACACAATAATGGGATTTTGGTGAAGTGACATCCGAAATCTCGAAGGGTTTGCCTCATCCAAAGTAGTTGAGCACAACATGCACCAGCTGCAACATACTCAGCCTCGACGGTGGATAGAGCTACATAATTTTGCTTCTTAGAACTCCAAGACACTAGGGACCGTCCAAGGAATTGACATGTCCCCGAAGTGCTTTTTCGATCTACTTTGCAACCGGCGTAATTGGAATCTGAATACCCAAGTAGATCAAACTTGGAGCCCTTAGGATACCACAAGCCAAGGTTAGGAGTGTGTACTAAATATCTCAAGATTCTCTTAACAGCCACTAAGTGATACTCTTTCGGGTTAGCTTGAAATCTAGCACACATGCACACACTAAGCATAATATCGGGCCTAGATGCGCACAAATAAAGTAGAGAGCCAATCATGGAGCGATATACCTTGGTATCCATGGCTTTCCCTTCTTCAATGAGATCAAGATGTCCATTGGTTGGCATGGGAGTTTTGATAGGCTTGGCATTCACCATGTCAAACTGCTTGAGCATATCATGGGTGTACTTCATTTGACTAATAAAAGTTCCATCCTTCACTTGCTTGATTTGAAATCTGAGGAAGAACTTCAATTCACCCATTATGGACATCTCAAATCTCTTGGTCATAATCCTACTAAATTCCTCACAAAAAGAATGATTAGTACTACCAAATATTACGTCATTGACAAACATTTGGCACACAAATATATCTTTATCAACTTTGTGAGTAAAAAGGGTAGGATCGGCTTTGCCTATTTCAAAGCCTTGCTTGAGCAAGAATTCCTTAAGGCATTCATACCATGCTCTTGGTGCTTGCTTAAGCCCATAGAGCGCCTTTTGGAGTTTGAAGACATGGTTGGGGAACTTGGGATCTTCAAAACCCTCTGGTTACTCAACATAGACAAGCTCTTGAATGGGGTCGTTGAGCAATGCACTCTTCACATCCATTTGATATAGCTTGAAGTTGTGACGAGCGGCATAGGCTAGAAGCATTCGGATCGCTTCAAGCCTTGCCACCGGTGCATATGTTTCTTCGAAATCCAAGCCCTCTACTTGAGTGAAGCCTTGAGAAACCAATCTTGCCTTGTTCCTTGTCACCACGCCATTCTCATCTTGCTTGTTGTAGAAGACCCACTTGGTGCCAATGACATTGGTATTGGGCCTTTCCACCAAGGTCCACACTTTATTTCTCTCAAAGTTGTTGAGCTCTTCTTGCATAGCCATGACCCAATCTCGATTTTCAAGTGCTTGTTCTACCTTGAGAGGTTCCAAAGAGGAGACAAACGAGTAATATTAGCAAAAATTTGCTAAATGTGAACGAGTGGTTACCCCCTTTCGAAGACTCCCAAGGATATGGTCAACGGGAAGATCTTGTTGTATGATTTGCCTTAGCCTTGGATGCTCAACTGATTCTTGTTCATCTTCTGGACCTTCATCTTCTTCTTGTTCAAACATTGGTTGTAGGTTCTGTCCTCGAACTGGAGTGGAATCAGCTGCTGCCAAAATAGGCAGTGCGGCACTGCCGCTCCTAGGTGCGGCACTGCCGCTCTGCAGATTTGTAGCAGGGGTCTGCTGCTGTTCTGCATCGAGTACGTCAGTGGAAATTGGTGCAGAAGCAACTTGAGGAACCTCCAGTTCAGTGGCTTGATCTTCTTGTGGCCTAATGTCGCCAATAGCCATTTGCTTGATTGCCTCACAAAGTGGATCCTCCTTTCCTACAACACTTGAATTAACTTGCTCTACTTGAGAGCCATAAGATTCATCAAATGTCACATCTACCGCTAACTCGACCGGAGTTTTTGTTGAACACACGGTAGGCATGCTCATTTGATCCATAACTAAGAAGAAAATCTTCATCAACTTTAGGTGCAAACTTAGATGTTTTGGGTTTCTTGTTAAGTATAAAACACTTGCACCCAAACACTCTAAAGTAAGACACCTTTGGTTTGTTACCGGTTAGAAGCTCATATGAAATTTTCTTCAACCTCTTGTGTAGGTAGAGATGGTTGATGGCATGGCAAGCGGTATTGACGGCGTCACACCAAAAGATGTTCAGCGTCTTGTACTCATCTAGCATTGTTCTTGCCATGTCAATGAGAGTACGGTTCTTTCTCTCTACTACACCATTTTGTTGAGGGGTGTATGGAGTTGAGAACTCATGCTTGATGCCCTCTTCATCAAGAAACTCTTCCATGTTCTTGAATTCTGTCCCATTGTCACTTCTCACTTTCTTGATTGGGAGACCGAACTCCTTTTGTGCCCTCCTAATGAAGATCTTCACCTTCTCTTGAACCTGGCACTTATCATGCAAGAAGAATAGCCAAGTGAAATGGGACAGAATTCAAGAACATGGAAGAGTTTCTTGATGAAGAGGGCATCAAGCATGAGTTCTCAACTCCATACACCCCTCAACAAAATGGTGTAGTAGAGAGAAAGAACCGTACTCTCATTGACATGGCAAGAACAATGCTAGATGAGTACAAGACGCTGAACATCTTTTGGTGTGACGCCGTCAATACCGCTTGCCATGCCATCAACCATCTCTACCTACACAAGAGGTTGAAGAAAATTTCATATGAGCTTCTAACCGGTAACAAACCAAAGGTGTCTTACTTTAGAGTGTTTGGGTGCAAGTGTTTTATACTTAACAAGAAACCCAAAACATCTAAGTTTGCACCTAAAGTTGATGAAGATTTTCTTCTTAGTTATGGATCAAATGAGCATGCCTACCGTGTGTTCAACAAAAACTCCGGTCGAGTTAGCGGTAGATGTGACATTTGATGAATCTTATGGCTCTCAAGTAGAGCAAGTTAATTCAAGTGTTGTAGGAAAGGAGGATCCACTTTGTGAGGCAATCAAGCAAATGGCTATTGGCGACATTAGGCCACAAGAAGATCAAGCCACTGAACTGGAGGTTCCTCAAGTTGCTTCTGCACCAATTTCCACTGACGTACTCGATGCAGAACAGCAGCAGACCCCTGCTACAAATCTGCAGAGCGGCAGTGCCGCACCTAGGAGCGGCAGTGCCGCACTGCCTATTTTGGCAGCAGCTGATTCCACTCCAGTTCGAGGACAGAACCTACAACCAATGTTTGAACAAGAAGAAGATGAAGGTCCAGAAGATGAACAAGAATCAGTTGAGCATCCAAGGCTAAGGCAAATCATACAACAAGATCTTCCCGTTGACCATATCCTTGGGAGTCTTCGAAAGGGGGTAACCACTCGTTCACATTTAGCAAATTTTTGCTAATATTACTCGTTTGTCTCCTCTTTGGAACCTCTCAAGGTAGAACAAGCACTTGAAAATCGAGATTGGGTCATGGCTATGCAAGAAGAGCTCAACAACTTTGAGAGAAATAAAGTGTGGACCTTGGTGGAAAGGCCCAATACCAATGTCATTGGCACCAAGTGGGTCTTCTACAACAAGCAAGATGAGAATGGCGTGGTGACAAGGAACAAGGCAAGATTGGTTTCTCAAGGCTTCACTCAAGTAGAGGGCTTGGATTTCGAAGAAACATATGCACCGGTGGCAAGGCTTGAAGCGATCCGAATGCTTCTAGCCTATGCCGCTCGTCACAACTTCAAGCTATATCAAATGGATGTGAAGAGTGCATTGCTCAACGACCCCATTCAAGAGCTTGTCTATGTTGAGTAACCAGAGGGTTTTGAAGATCCCAAGTTCCCCAACCATGTCTTCAAACTCCAAAAGGCGCTCTATGGGCTTAAGCAAGCACCAAGAGCATGGTATGAATGCCTTAAGGAATTCTTGCTCAAGCAAGGCTTTGAAATAGGCAAAGCCGATCCTACCCTTTTTACTCACAAAGTTGATAAAGATATATTTGTGTGCCAAATGTTTGTCAATGACGTAATATTTGGTAGTACTAATCATTCTTTTTGTGAGGAATTTAGTAGGATTATGACCAAGAGATTTGAGATGTCCATAATGGGTGAATTGAAGTTCTTCCTCAGATTTCAAATCAAGCAAGTGAAGGATGGAACTTTTATTAGTCAAATGAAGTACACCCATGATATGCTCAAGCAGTTTGACATGGTGAATGCCAAGCCTATCAAAACTCCCATGCCAACCAATGGACATCTTGATCTCATTGAAGAAGGGAAAGCCATGGATACCAAGGTATATCGCTCCATGATTGGCTCTCTACTTTATTTGTGCGCATCTAGGCCCGATATTATGCTTAGTGTGTGCATGTGTGCTAGATTTCAAGCTAACCCGAAAGAGTATCACTTAGTGGCTGTTAAGAGAATCTTGAGATATTTAGTACACACTCCTAACCTTGGCTTGTGGTATCCTAAGGGCTCCAAGTTTGATCTACTTGGGTATTCAGATTCCAATTACGCCGGTTGCAAAGTAGATCGAAAAAGCACTTCGGGGACATGTCAATTCCTTGGACGGTCCCTAGTGTCTTGGAGTTCTAAGAAGCAAAATTATGTAGCTCTATCCACCGTCGAGGCTGAGTATGTTGCAGCTGGTGCATGTTGTGCTCAACTACTTTGGATGAGGCAAACCCTTCGAGATTTCGGATGTCACTTCACCAAAATCCCATTATTGTGTGACAATGAAAGTACCATAAAGCTTGCAAACAATCCCGTAAGCCACTCAAGAACTAAGCACATAGACATCCGACATCATTTTTTGAGAGACCATGAAACCAAAGGAGATATCAAAATTCGCCATGTGAGCACCGAAAAGCAACTAGCCAATATCTTCACTAAGCCCCTCGATGAGTCAAGGTTTTGTGCTTTGCGTAGTGAGCTAAATGTACTTGATTCTTGTAACGTGGTTTGAAATATAGCATGCCTCTGATTGATCAACTAGCGACCTAGGCAAAATGATTTCAAAAGTTTCATATCGTGCTTCAAAATGCTTTATAAAACTTGATCTATGTAACATGACCGTGGTTTGTACTGATTATCTATTCCTAGTCATGGTATATAGTTGATATGTGTCCACATCCTTTACAGAGAGAGTCACCTAGATAGTAGCTAATCCCCGCTGTTTTTGGGGGGTGCGGCAGTGCCACCCTTGACCTGCGGCAGTGCCACTGAGTGGCAGTGCCGGGCTTGGGGTGCGGCAGTGCCGCACCTTGAAATCCGACCGGATTTTATCCCATAACGGCCAGCTCTGTGGGGCCCATTTTTCCTTCTATTCTTATCTGGCCCCGCCGTGCCTCTCTCCCTTATTCTCTTCCAGCACCGCCCGACGCTGCGCCTCTCTTTCTCTCGCTCGCGCGCACCGTCACCGTCGCCCTGTCGCGCCGCTGCCACCTCCGTCAGTGCCGCGCTAGCCCCGGCCATCTCCTGCTTGTTGCCGACCGACGCTGAGGGTTCCTGGCCAAGCCATCTCTCCTCTCTTCTCTCCAATCCGCGAGGACCAAAGGTGAAACCCTAAATCCACCTTGATCTATGCAATGTGAGGTTTTTTGTGGTGGATTCGGTTTTCTAGTGATAGTATGAACGATTTGGAGGGAGACTTGATGACCAAAATTGAATCAAAAGGTCATTTCATAGGTGGAGAGACTCAGCCGACCGGCAGTGCCGCTCCCTTGGTGCGACAGTGCCGCACCCTGCAGATCCGAACTGCATTTGGATGTGTTTCTCCACAGATGAAACAACTCTTTGATTGAGTCTGTTCACCACTTACTCCTTCCAACTCAAGATACTATCACTATTCCCATCCATTACTTGATCTCGTGCTTTATCTTGAACTATGATATTGAGACTATGATGGAGTAGAAAAACAGTTGGAAGTTAGAGTTAGAAAGAACAAGAAAGTGGGCAATGATCTTGTGAAGCATTTGAGTGCGGCAGTGCCGCCCTCAGGGTGCGGCAGTGCTACACTGTCTGGATGTTTCTGTTCAGCAGGCTTTCAAGGTCATTATTCAAGTTCTTTTTCTTGTTAAAACTAATCTGCAGCTATTGTTCAACCTGACTATATACAGTTTCTTATCTAATCCAATCTTGTTGCATAGATGGAACATGGAGATGACCCAAAGGGAAATAGGAAGATGCTCACGAAGCAGGCCTCTCGTCGAGGCAGGGGGAGGACTGCTGGCAGCTCCAGCAATCCTGCTCCAATAGCTAGTTATGACAGAGCAACACATGAGCAGTACATCGAGGAGGAGGAGCCGTTGCAGAGGATTGGTTTCACCATTCCCTATGGTGGATGTCCAGGGACTCCTTTGCACCTGACAGAGTTTGATGGAAACTACATGAGACAGTTTATGGGTGAGATGCTGATGGGGCCTCCAGGAGACACCCGTCCTCATCCTATCACCAACTATTTCAAGAGTTGGAAGTTGACAGAGGAGGCAAGGCGGATAAATCCTTATGTTGAAAGAAAGGATTTGGGCATTGATTACAGGTTTTGGAATGAGTTTCATTCCAATTTTTATGCCACAACCGTACTTGCCACCAGAAAGACAAAGATCAGAAAGATGCTGTACATTGACTTTTATGAGATGCAGGAGAGGCATGAGCCTGAGTTTGATAAGGTCATCAGGGCTTGTGATAGGTTTGAGTTTTCTGATATTTTGGCTTTCTGGTATGACTAGAATGAGGAGGTGCTTGCTCAATTCCATGCCACCTACTTTTATGATCAGAGTTCTGATGAGGTTCACTGGATGACAGACGGTCAACACTATCATGTTGACTTTATCACTTTCAGCCAGATTCTTGGCTTTGGAGAGGAGCATCGCTCATTTACATATATTCATGATGAGCCCAGAGCTGAGATTCGAGACATCAGTTACATGTGGAGGGACATGAGAGCAGCTGATGGCAGGAGGAGTGGGTTGCAGAGTTTCTACTACATCATGAACAACATTATCAGAAACACAATCAACCCAAAGGATGGAGCAGCCTCGGACATAAATGGCTATGTGAGGAATGTGCTAGCTCGATTTGCTCCAGGAGGGGACAAGTTCAATGTCCCTCAATTCATGTGGCATGAGTTGAGGCTTGCCATGGAGGATGGGAGGAAGGGGCTGCCCTATGCCTCTTACCTCATGTTCGTGATTGAGAGGGTCACTGGCATCAGTTTTCCAAAGGACGGGATTCACACCGTCTACAAAATTGAGAAGACCCAGCCCGCTGCAGCTCGATAGACTATGGGAGGCTCCTCCAGAGGTCGTGAGGACATTCCTGAGTCGTCCCGCTCTGGTTCTAGGAGAGGCAAGATGATGAAGAAGTTTGGAGCATGGTTCAAAGCCATTTTTACTTCTTGCACATATGCAGTGAGGATGGCATATGAGGACCAATTGGAGAACTGAGAGGCAAACAGAGAGCCTAGAGAGCGTGCAGGACTACCACATCTTCCTCCAGTTCAGTCTCCACCGAGATTTGATAACCTCCTGAGCCTCTCAGATCTTGATGATGACAGCAGTGAGGAGGATGAGGAGGAGCAGCATAGTGAGCATGAGAGCTGGGAGCAGGAGACCTTGTTTGGTTACCAGCAGAGACAGAGACAGAGACAGGCACGAGGTGCTCCTCGACGCTCTACCTGCTTCACCGCCACTACTCACCGACAGGGTCGTGCTCGCATTGACTCTTTAGATGACGATGATGATGGTGGTGCTGGGAGAGAATAAGGGAGAGAGGCACGGCGGGGCCAGATAAGAATAGAAGGAAAAATGGGCCCCACAGAGCTGGCCGTTATGGGATAAAATCCGGTCGGATTTCAAGGTGCGGCACTGCCGCACCCCAAGCCCGGCACTGCCACTCAGTGGCACTGCCGCAGGTCAAGGGTGGCACTGCCGCACCCCCCAAAAACAGCGGGGATTAGCTACTATCTAGGTGACTCTCTCTGTAAAGGATGTGGACACATATCAACTATATACCATGACTAGGAATAGATAATCAGTACAAACCACGGTCATGTTACATAGATCAAGTTTTATAAAGCATTTTGAAGCACGATATGAAACTTTTGAAATCATTTTGCCTAGGTCGCTAGTTGATCAATCAGAGGCATGCTATATTTCAAACCACGTTACAAGAATCAAGTACATTTAGCTCACTACGCAAAGCACAAAACCTTGACTCATCGAGGGGCTTAGTGAAGATATTGGCTAGTTGCTTTTCGGTGCTCACATGGCGAATTTTGATATCTCCTTTGGTTTCATGGTCTCTCAAAAAATGATGTCGGATGTCTATGTGCTTAGTTCTTGAGTGGCTTACGGGATTGTTTGCAAGCTTTATGGTACTTTCATTGTCACACAATAATGGGATTTTGGTGAAGTGACATCCGAAATCTCGAAGGGTTTGCCTCATCCAAAGTAGTTGAGCACAACATGCACCAGCTGCAACATACTCAGCCTCGACGGTGGATAGAGCTACATAATTTTGCTTCTTAGAACTCCAAGACACTAGGGACCGTCCAAGGAATTGACATGTCCCCGAAGTGCTTTTTCGATCTACTTTGCAACCGGCGTAATTGGAATCTGAATACCCAAGTAGATCAAACTTGGAGCCCTTAGGATACCACAAGCCAAGGTTAGGAGTGTGTACTAAATATCTCAAGATTCTCTTAACAGCCACTAAGTGATACTCTTTCGGGTTAGCTTGAAATCTAGCACACATGCACACACTAAGCATAATATCGGGCCTAGATGCGCACAAATAAAGTAGAGAGCCAATCATGGAGCGATATACCTTGGTATCCATGGCTTTCCCTTCTTCAATGAGATCAAGATGTCCATTGGTTGGCATGGGAGTTTTGATAGGCTTGGCATTCACCATGTCAAACTGCTTGAGCATATCATGGGTGTACTTCATTTGACTAATAAAAGTTCCATCCTTCACTTGCTTGATTTGAAATCTGAGGAAGAACTTCAATTCACCCATTATGGACATCTCAAATCTCTTGGTCATAATCCTACTAAATTCCTCACAAAAAGAATGATTAGTACTACCAAATATTACGTCATTGACAAACATTTGGCACACAAATATATCTTTATCAACTTTGTGAGTAAAAAGGGTAGGATCGGCTTTGCCTATTTCAAAGCCTTGCTTGAGCAAGAATTCCTTAAGGCATTCATACCATGCTCTTGGTGCTTGCTTAAGCCCATAGAGCGCCTTTTGGAGTTTGAAGACATGGTTGGGGAACTTGGGATCTTCAAAACCCTCTGGTTACTCAACATAGACAAGCTCTTGAATGGGGTCGTTGAGCAATGCACTCTTCACATCCATTTGATATAGCTTGAAGTTGTGACGAGCGGCATAGGCTAGAAGCATTCGGATCGCTTCAAGCCTTGCCACCGGTGCATATGTTTCTTCGAAATCCAAGCCCTCTACTTGAGTGAAGCCTTGAGAAACCAATCTTGCCTTGTTCCTTGTCACCACGCCATTCTCATCTTGCTTGTTGTAGAAGACCCACTTGGTGCCAATGACATTGGTATTGGGCCTTTCCACCAAGGTCCACACTTTATTTCTCTCAAAGTTGTTGAGCTCTTCTTGCATAGCCATGACCCAATCTCGATTTTCAAGTGCTTGTTCTACCTTGAGAGGTTCCAAAGAGGAGACAAACGAGTAATATTAGCAAAAATTTGCTAAATGTGAACGAGTGGTTACCCCCTTTCGAAGACTCCCAAGGATATGGTCAACGGAAGATCTTGTTGTATGATTTGCCTTAGCCTTGGATGCTCAACTGATTCTTGTTCATCTTCTGGACCTTCATCTTCTTCTTGTTCAAACATTGGTTGTAGGTTCTGTCCTCGAACTGGAGTGGAATCAGCTGCTGCCAAAATAGGCAGTGCGGCACTGCCGCTCCTAGGTGCGGCACTGCCGCTCTGCAGATTTGTAGCAGGGGTCTGCTGCTGTTCTGCATCGAGTACGTCAGTGGAAATTGGTGCAGAAGCAACTTGAGGAACCTCCAGTTCAGTGGCTTGATCTTCTTGTGGCCTAATGTCGCCAATAGCCATTTGCTTGATTGCCTCACAAAGTGGATCCTCCTTTCCTACAACACTTGAATTAACTTGCTCTACTTGAGAGCCATAAGATTCATCAAATGTCACATCTACCGCTAACTCGACCGGAGTTTTTGTTGAACACACGGTAGGCATGCTCATTTGATCCATAACTAAGAAGAAAATCTTCATCAACTTTAGGTGCAAACTTAGATGTTTTGGGTTTCTTGTTAAGTATAAAACACTTGCACCCAAACACTCTAAAGTAAGACACCTTTGGTTTGTTACCGGTTAGAAGCTCATATGAAATTTTCTTCAACCTCTTGTGTAGGTAGAGATGGTTGATGGCTATGCAAGAAGAGCTCAACAACTTTGAGAGAAATAAAGTGTGGACCTTGGTGGAAAGGCCCAATACCAATGTCATTGGCACCAAGTGGGTCTTCTACAACAAGCAAGATGAGAATGGCGTGGTGACAAGGAACAAGGCAAGATTGGTTTCTCAAGGCTTCACTCAAGTAGAGGGCTTGGATTTCGAAGAAACATATGCACCGGTGGCAAGGCTTGAAGCGATCCGAATGCTTCTAGCCTATGCCGCTCGTCACAACTTCAAGCTATATCAAATGGATGTGAAGAGTGCATTGCTCAACGACCCCATTCAAGAGCTTGTCTATGTTGAGTAACCAGAGGGTTTTGAAGATCCCAAGTTCCCCAACCATGTCTTCAAACTCCAAAAGGCGCTCTATGGGCTTAAGCAAGCACCAAGAGCATGGTATGAATGCCTTAAGGAATTCTTGCTCAAGCAAGGCTTTGAAATAGGCAAAGCCGATCCTACCCTTTTTACTCACAAAGTTGATAAAGATATATTTGTGTGCCAAATGTTTGTCAATGACGTAATATTTGGTAGTACTAATCATTCTTTTTGTGAGGAATTTAGTAGGATTATGACCAAGAGATTTGAGATGTCCATAATGGGTGAATTGAAGTTCTTCCTCAGATTTCAAATCAAGCAAGTGAAGGATGGAACTTTTATTAGTCAAATGAAGTACACCCATGATATGCTCAAGCAGTTTGACATGGTGAATGCCAAGCCTATCAAAACTCCCATGCCAACCAATGGACATCTTGATCTCATTGAAGAAGGGAAAGCCATGGATACCAAGGTATATCGCTCCATGATTGGCTCTCTACTTTATTTGTGCGCATCTAGGCCCGATATTATGCTTAGTGTGTGCATGTGTGCTAGATTTCAAGCTAACCCGAAAGAGTATCACTTAGTGGCTGTTAAGAGAATCTTGAGATATTTAGTACACACTCCTAACCTTGGCTTGTGGTATCCTAAGGGCTCCAAGTTTGATCTACTTGGGTATTCAGATTCCAATTACGCCGGTTGCAAAGTAGATCGAAAAAGCACTTCGGGGACATGTCAATTCCTTGGACGGTCCCTAGTGTCTTGGAGTTCTAAGAAGCAAAATTATGTAGCTCTATCCACCGTCGAGGCTGAGTATGTTGCAGCTGGTGCATGTTGTGCTCAACTACTTTGGATGAGGCAAACCCTTCGAGATTTCGGATGTCACTTCACCAAAATCCCATTATTGTGTGACAATGAAAGTACCATAAAGCTTGCAAACAATCCCGTAAGCCACTCAAGAACTAAGCACATAGACATCCGACATCATTTTTTGAGAGACCATGAAACCAAAGGAGATATCAAAATTCGCCATGTGAGCACCGAAAAGCAACTAGCCAATATCTTCACTAAGCCCCTCGATGAGTCAAGGTTTTGTGCTTTGCGTAGTGAGCTAAATGTACTTGATTCTTGTAACGTGGTTTGAAATATAGCATGCCTCTGATTGATCAACTAGCGACCTAGGCAAAATGATTTCAAAAGTTTCATATCGTGCTTCAAAATGCTTTATAAAACTTGATCTATGTAACATGACCGTGGTTTGTACTGATTATCTATTCCTAGTCATGGTATATAGTTGATATGTGTCCACATCCTTTACAGAGAGAGTCACCTAGATAGTAGCTAATCCCCGCTGTTTTTGGGGGGTGCGGCAGTGCCACCCTTGACCTGCGGCAGTGCCACTGAGTGGCAGTGCCGGGCTTGGGGTGCGGCAGTGCCGCACCTTGAAATCCGACCGGATTTTATCCCATAACGGCCAGCTCTGTGGGGCCCATTTTTCCTTCTATTCTTATCTGGCCCCGCCGTGCCTCTCTCCCTTATTCTCTCCCAGCACCACCATCATCATCGTCATCTAAAGAGTCAATGCGAGCACGACCCTGTCGGTGAGTAGTGGCGGTGAAGCAGGTAGAGCGTCGAGGAGCACCTCGTGCCTGTCTCTGTCTCTGTCTCTGCTGGTAACCAAACAAGGTCTCCTGCTCCCAGCTCTCATGCTCACTATGCTGCTCCTCCTCATCCTCCTCACTGCTGTCATCATCAAGATCTGAGAGGCTCAGGAGGTTATCAAATCTCGGTGGAGACTGAACTGGAGGAAGATGTGGTAGTCCTGCACGCTCTCTAGGCTCTCTGTTTGCCTCTCAGTTCTCCAATTGGTCCTCATATGCCATCCTCACTGCATATGTGCAAGAAGTAAAAATGGCTTTGAACCATGCTCCAAACTTCTTCATCATCTTGCCTCTCCTAGAACCAGAGCGGGACGACTCAGGAATGTCCTCACGACCTCTGGAGGAGCCTCCCATAGTCTATCGAGCTGCAGCGGGCTGGGTCTTCTCAATTTTGTAGACGGTGTGAATCCCGTCCTTTGGAAAACTGATGCCAGTGACCCTCTCAATCACGAACATGAGGTAAGAGGCATAGGGCAGCCCCTTCCTCCCATCCTCCATGGCAAGCCTCAACTCATGCCACATGAATTGAGGGACATTGAACTTGTCCCCTCCTGGAGCAAATCGAGCTAGCACATTCCTCACATAGCCATTTATGTCCGAGGCTGCTCCATCCTTTGGGTTGATTGTGTTTCTGATAATGTTGTTCATGATGTAGTAGAAACTCTGCAACCCACTCCTCCTGCCATCAGCTGCTCTCATGTCCCTCCACATGTAACTGATGTCTCGAATCTCAGCTCTGGGCTCATCATGAATATATGTAAATGAGCGATGCTCCTCTCCAAAGCCAAGAATCTGGCTGAAAGTGATAAAGTCAACATGATAGTGTTGACCGTCTGTCATCCAGTGAACCTCATCAGAACTCTGATCATAAAAGTAGGTGGCATGGAATTGAGCAAGCACCTCCTCATTCTAGTCATACCAGAAAGCCAAAATATCAGAAAACTCAAACCTATCACAAGCCCTGATGACCTTATCAAACTCAGGCTCATGCCTCTCCTGCATCTCATAAAAGTCAATGTACAGCATCTTTCTGATCTTTGTCTTTCTGGTGGCAAGTACGGTTGTGGCATAAAAATTGGAATGAAACTCATTCCAAAACCTGTAATCAATGCCCAAATCCTTTCTTTCAACATAAGGATTTATCCGCCTTGCCTCCTCTGTCAACTTCCAACTCTTGAAATAGTTGGTGATAGGATGAGGACGGGTGTCTCCTGGAGGCCCCATCAGCATCTCACCCATAAACTGTCT
>JAHUYU010001428.1:0-26538 GCA_030439765.1 Tripidium arundinaceum
ATGTGTATCATCCTTTGAGAGGGGGTGTCCTCCTCCTTTTGTAGCTTGGTGAGGTCGGTTTGCCAATGTATTTTAGGAAAGAACCACCGCAACCGACCTCCAAGGCATTAATGGCACCGCCCTGCCAAAGGTGGGCCTGAGAGGCGGTGATGGGGGTGCGGCCGCACCCCTGGTGCGGCCGCACCTAGCCTGGCGCGGTTTGCCACCGCCTTTGACAGGTGGGCTGCTATTTGGGCTTGGATCTTGTTTGCGTTGGTGGTCGGCCCAGATTTGCTATTTGAGTGGGCTTTTCCCTCTTTTCTTCTTTGTATGCTTGGCCCAAATGAGATATTCTAGTTTTTTCTCTTTTCTTTTCACCAAACTTTGGTGTATATTCATGTTTGTACCTGCAAAATAGATAACTCACCAAAACTCATGGAAATGGTTAGTTGTAAAACCCTATTTCTAAGTTTGGTGTTGCTTTTGGCAGGTTTTATATAAATGTTGGCGGTGTGAAGTGTGAGTTAAGAACTGCCAACAAACTCCCCCACACTTAGTCCTTTGCTCGTCCTCGAGTAAAGCTTTAAGGACTAAGCAGGTTTATTCTCCTTGATTTGAAATCTGCATACAAGTTATTCCAAGCTTCACCTGGACCTGTGAACATTCAAGGTGTCTACCAATTTCTCTTGAGTAATTGGATAATGGAATAGCATGGATTCAAATCCTCCTACTCAACTCTGCTTGGAAACTTGGGTTTTTGTTTTTTGAAAAGTAAAGATAGCTTTGCTCCTCAAATGATGCTCTCGGATCACTCTTATTTTGAATTTTGTTTCCTCACCAAGGCATAACTTTGAAGTTTGCCTTTAATCATCCTATCTCTAAAAGCTTATGTGGAGTTTTGGGAAGGATGATGAACTTGGCACACTTACCTTGTGTATGTTGTGAAGTCAAACCCCGGATCCATGGAGGGAAGCGTCATACTCTTAGATCGAAAAAGTGCATGTGTGTGGAAAATGGCAAGATCTATACTCCTTTGTTTGATATGACCTTTTTATTCTTGAGACATGGCTATCAGTATTATTATTTATTTTTCTTTTTGTGAGCCTTCATGTGCTCATCATTTTTTTTCTTTCTTTCAATACTTAGGACCTTCATGTGTCCTATTTTTTTTTCAATACTTTTGCATAGCCTTCATGTCTCTTTTACTAAGAAAGATCATATAATTAGAGCATGGAGTATTTATTTGATGTTTTGATGGATGGCATGTTTTTGCGTACTTCCAGTGTAGAAGCAGCATTTTGAATATGGCGTGTACGTGATTTTCGATCTTAGGAGTATGAAACTTCTCTCAACAAAGATCACAGAACTTGACAAAACTCAACACAAAGTAAGCAGCTATGTAGAAGGCTTATACCATGTATGATCATATATGGCCTTGGTAGGAAATTTTGATAATTGAGGAGCATGCTATTGAATTTTGATTTTGTAAAATAAATCCCAAGTTCTTTGCAAGAGAGAGTAAGTGTCAATTCATCCTACTATATCTAATATTCCAATGACTTAGATGAAAATGGGGTCCCTAAGATGAGTTGCTCACAAGTCTTTGGAATTTTAGCAAGGAATAAAGAGTATGCAAATTCTAATCAAGGAGAATAAACCTGCTTAGTCCTTAAAGCTTTACTCGAGGACGAGCAAAGGACTAAGTGTGGGGGAGTTTGTTGGCAGTTCTTAACTCACACTTCACACCGCCAACATTTATATAAAACCTGCCAAAAGCAACACCAAACTTAGAAATAGGGTTTTACAACTAACCATTTCCATGAGTTTTGGTGAGTTATCTATTTTGCAGGTACAAACATGAATATACACCAAAGTTTGGTGAAAAGAAAAGAGAAAAAACTAGAATATCTCATTTGGGCCAAGCATACAAAGAAGAAAAGAGGGAAAAGCCCACTCAAATAGCAAATCTGGGCCGACCACCAACGCAAACAAGATCCAAGCCCAAATAGCAGCCCACCTGTCAAAGGCGGTGGCAAACCGCGCCAGGCTAGGTGCGGCCGCACCAGGGGTGCGGCCGCACCCCCATCACCGCCTCTCAGGCCCACCTTTGGCAGGGCGGTGCCATTAATGCCTTGGAGGTCGGTTGCGGTGGTTCTTTCCTAAAATACATTGGCAAACCGACCTCACCAAGCTACAAAAGGAGGAGGACACCCCCTCTCAAAGGATGATACACATGAAGAGAAGAAGAAGAGCAAGCTTTACCTCCACATTAGCTATTAGCTAGACTAGTATAGGGAGTGAGTGAGGAAGAGTTAGAGGAATACCGGAGAGTCGGCTCCTTCTCCTTCTTGTACTTGGCAAGCCTTGTACATCGGGTGGACGGAGTGCCAGACTTGTCGGCTCCATCTACACTTGTACCTCAACGATCATCTTGCTACTTGAAGTAAGACGTTCGTGTTTATCTATTGATATTGAGTTCTTAAGTAAGTTATCTTTGTTCATTATAAACTTGCGGGATCGTCGTTCGTCCTTGTGACGAATACTCTAGTAGAGGACTCCTGATAGAGACGGAAGTTCCTGGCCAACGCTAGAGTAGTAACTAATAGCGTGGACGTGGTGTCTAAGCTAGAAGTTACCTTCGTTTGCCTCGTACTCCACGGTTGAGGGGTAGGCGGCAGGTGGTGACAGCCCTGTCCATCCCTTGTAATCCCCCACGTTCGGGTACGGCGTAGAGCTACAAGCTGGCCTCGCTTGGCAGACCAAGTGTGATCCGGTGCCCGAAGCAAGTCTATAGTGATCAAGCTATCTTACCTTAAGATCTCTATCCTTAGAAAAACCTCACTACCCTGGTTATCCTTCTTCTTGTTTTCTTGGGAGAACTAGCCAAGAGGCTCTTAACACTACTGTTCCTCGTGGAAATACGATACCCTGATTACCACCGGGTGAAGTGCTACAACGGTACTTCCGTGCGCTTGCGGACTTTTCTGCTTACGCTAAGAAATACCAACAGTGGGGTCATCAAGAACAGCTTAAGCTCAGTGAAGGCCCTATCGGCCTCCTCCATCTAGGTGAAACACTCCTTTGCTTTAAGAAACTTGAAGAAAGGGAGACCTTTTTCGCCTAGACGTGATATGAAGCGGCTTAAAGCCGCCATACACCCTGTTAGCTTCTGGACATCCTTGACATAGGTCGGCCATTTCATGTTGGTCCCGATACCTTCTTGGGGTTGGCTTCAATGCCATGGTAGCTGACAATAAATTCTAAGAGGATACCAGATGGGGCGCCGAAGATACGCTTAGTGGGATTCAATTTCCATCGGTATTCTCTTGGGCTCTTAAATGTTTCATCGAGGTCGGTGATGAGATTAACGGCAGTCTTAGACTTAACCATTACATCATCGACATAGGCCTCAACGTTGCGCCCGATCTGATTGGCGAGGCAACGTTGGATAGTCCTCTGATAGGTAGCACCGGCGTTTTTAAGTCCGAAGGACATGGTGGTGTAGCAGTAGGTACCAAACGGCGTGATGAAAGAAGTCTTGATCTGGCCTTCCTCCTTTCAGGAGATCTGATGGTAACCAGAGTAGCAATCTAGGAAAGATAAGAGTTCGCAGCCGGCGGTAGAATCTACAACCTCGTCTATATGAGGCAGGCCGAAGGGGTCCTTAGGACAGTGTTTGTTGAGATCGGTATAATCAACGCACATCCTCCATTCTTTATTCTTCTTTTCTACAAGCACTAGATTAGCCAGCCACTCAGGATGATACACCTCTTTGATAAAACTGGCTACTAAGAGCCATGTTATTTCTACCCTAGTAGCCTCCTTTTTGTCCTGCGCGAATCGTCGGAGCTTCTGCTTGATCGGCTTGGCGGTTGGCGAGACGTTTAAGGAGTGCTCGATCAACTCCTGTGGTACCCCAGGCATGGCTGCGGGCTTCCAAGCGAACACATCTATATTGGCACGTAGGAAGTTGACAAGTGCGCTTTCCTATTTGGGATCAAGGTTGGCCCCGAACATGGCGGTCTTGTTCTTGTCACCAGTGCCGAGGCCCACCTCCTTGGTCTCCTTGGCCTTGGTAGCTGCTTGGGGAGCCTCCATCGTTGGGATCTCCTGCTCCTCTGCGGGTACCATCTTGGAGTTGGCGAGACAGCTCTCCATGCGTGTAGAGAGATCAAGCGCCTCGGCGAGTACAAGACTTTCTCTTTCGCATGCGTAGGCGACGGCGATGTTAGCTCGCAGGGTCAGGATTCCTTGGGGGTGCCGACATCTTCAGGATCAGATACGCATAGTGCGGTATGGCCATGAACTTAGCCAGGGCCAGTCGGCCATGGATGGCTAGGTATGCGGTGTCGAAGTCTATCACCAAGAAACTAACTTACTCAGTACGGAAGTTTTCAATGGTGCCATATTGGATGGGCAATGTGATCTCGCCCAAGGGCTAGGATGCTCTGCCAGGCACGATCCCCCAAAAAGGAGAGTCGATAGGGGTGAGGTCTTCCTTTGAGAGGCCTAATCAGTTAGGGCTCCGGCGAAAAGTATGTTGAGGGCACTCCTGCTGTCGATGAGGACCTTCCTGAACTGCACCTTCTGGATGATGGTGTCCAGCCCTAGCAGGAACCACCCTGGATAGGGGATGTCCGTCCATGGATCGGCCCTGCTAAAGGTGATGGGGTGCTTCGACCAGTTGAGATACCTAGGATCGGCGACAGTGTCGTTGTTGGTGACCGATAGGACTTGGCAAGCTGTGACCTTCTGCTTTTTCTTGTTCTCGAAGGCAGCCGCTCCTTCAAAAATTGTGCCGATGGTCTTGCTCGCATCTTGGAAGGCGTTGTTGGCATCCTTAGGGCACTCGGGATTCTTGGCATGACAGGGTACGCCGCTAAGAAGCCGAAGTGGTAGGAGGAAGAAAGGGCGGCAGCCGAGGTTGGACTACCGGATGAGTATGAGGGCCTAGATGAGAGGGCATGGGACTACCTTAAAGGCCGCAAGACAAAATGGCTATAGGAGGGCAAGACCAAGTTCAACAAGCCGTAGAACGAGGAGGCAGATAAGAAGATCCTAGTGGTTGCTGCGACCGAGCAAAGCGGGTCGTTCGAACCTCGCAGAGAGAGGGACTAGTTGGCCGAGGCGCTATAAAACCCCAAGCACCGCGGACGCGTCCGTGGCATATCCTCGAGAAAGCGCTAGAAGACTGTGGAGTCCTGGGCATCTGAAGTGAGCTCGTAGAGGACGAGGCAGGAGTACAGGGGGCTCATCCAGCAAGGCCGTGATGAGGCCATGAAGGATTTTGTCATGGGAAAGATTTCAGACGCGTTCACGAGCAATGACCCCAAGATGGTGGACCTGAAGTCGTAGATGTTTTGCCAGGACGGCATGATTCACCTTGGTGTAGCTGATAGCACTTCCTTTAGGATCCTTTGCCTGCAGGGTATATTTGGATGCTGTGGCCTGCTCTTCTTGTGTACCCTTTCTCAGTGTGGGAGGACATTGTGTTTGTCTGCTCCTTCGGATCACTTGTAGGTGATGTAACGGTGCCCGGTGTTGCCTCGGTATCTTCCTATGGATAGCTCGTGCTAGGAGGAGTGCCTGGGTAATTGCTGTTGTCGTCATCATAGTCGTGACCCAAGGGAGACAGCGAGGGCTGTGATGGATTGTCTCATCAAAGTAAATGATAGCCCGAGCCCAGAGTACTTGCTTGCCAACAGCAGCTCGCGGGTACTTGGTCCCGTCTGGAGTTTCAAAGTCGATTTCATCATTGGCATGATCCAGGTGGATCCACTTCACCTCCACCTTGGCATAGTCAGCCGGGATCGGATTGTTATGATACATGTGTCCTGGCAACGCCATTCTCATGGCCACCTCCATCTATCTCCTCCCCATCCTGCCATAGGGGACAAGCATGCAAGGCATTGGTTTGATGATATCATCAACCGAGTACCTCCTCGCATCTTCTTCGATCACCTGTGTGGTCTGCCTTGTGTCTATGGTAGCACCATGCCGTCCTGGCAAAACATCTACGACTTCAGGTCCACCATCTTGGGGTCATTGCTCGTGAACGCGTCTGAAATCTTTCCCATGACAAAATCCTTCATGGCCTCATCACGGCCTTGCTGGATGAGCCCCCTGTACTCCTGCCTCGTCCTCTACGAGCTCACTTCAGATGCCCAGGACTCCACAGTCTTCTAGCGCTTTCTCGAGGATATGCCACGGACGCGTCCGCGGTGCTTGGGGTTTTATAGCGCCTCGGCCAACTAGTCCCTCTCTCTGCGAGGTTCGAACGACCCGCTTTGCTCGGTCGCAGCAACCACTAGGATCTTCTTATCTGCCTCCTCGTTCTACGGCTTGTTGAACTTGGTCTTGCCCTCCTATAGCCATTTTGTCTTGCGGCCTTTAAGGTAGTCCCATGCCCTCTCATCTAGGCCCTCATACTCATCCGGTAGTCCAACCTCGGCTGCCGCCCTTTCTTCCTCCTACCACTTCGGCTTCTTAGCGGCGTACCCTGTCATGCCAAGAATCCCGAGTGCCCTAAGGATGCCAACAACGCCTTCCAAGATGCGAGCAAGACCATCGGCACAATTTTTGAAGGAGCGGCTGCCTTCGAGAACAAGAAAAAGCAGAAGGTCACAGCTTGCCAAGTCCTATCGGTCACCAACAACGACACTGTCGCCGATCCTAGGTATCTCAACTGGTCGAAGCACCCCATCACCTTTAGCAGGGCCGATCCATGGACGGACATCCCCTATCCAGGGTGGTTCCTGCTAGGGCTGGACACCATCATCCAGAAGGTGCAGTTCAGGAAGGTCCTCATCGACAGCAGGAGTGCCCTCAACATACTTTTCGCCGGAGCCCTAACTGATTAGGCCTCTCAAAGGAAGACCTCACCCCTATCGACTCTCCTTTTTGGGGGATCGTGCCTGGCAGAGCATCCTAGCCCTTGGGCGAGATCACATTGCCCATCCAATATGGCACCATTGAAAACTTCCGTACTGAGTAAGTTAGTTTCTTGGTGATAGACTTCGACACCGCATACCTAGCCATCCATGGCCGACTGGCCCTGGCTAAGTTCATGGCCATACCGCACTATGCGTATCTGATCCTGAAGATGTCGGCACCCCCAAGGAATCCTGACCCTGCGAGCTAACATCGCCGTCGCCTACGCATGCGAAAGAGAAAGTCTTGTACTCGCCGAGGCGCTTGATCTCTCTACACGCATGGAGAGCTGTCTCGCCAACTCCAAGATGGTACCCGCAGAGGAGCAGGAGATCCCAACGATGGAGGCTCCCCAAGCAGCTACCAAGGCCAAGGAGACCAAGGAGGTGGGCCTCGGCACTGGTGACAAGAACAAGACCGCCATGTTCGGGGCCAACCTTGATCCCAAATAGGAAAGCGCACTTGTCAACTTCCTACGTGCCAATATAGATGTGTTCGCTTGGAAGCCCGCAGCCATGCCTGGGGTACCACAGGAGTTGATCGAGCACTCCTTAAACGTCTCGCCAACCGCCAAGCCGATCAAGCAGAAGCTCCGACGATTCGCGCAGGACAAAAAGGAGGCTACTAGGGTAGAAATAACATGGCTCTTAGTAGCCAGTTTTATCAAAGAGGTGTATCATCCTGAGTGGCTGGCTAATCTAGTGCTTGTAGAAAAGAAGAATAAAGAATGGAGGATGTGCGTTGATTATACCGATCTCAACAAACACTGTCCTAAGGACCCCTTCGGCCTGCCTCATATAGACGAGGTTGTAGATTCTACCGCCGGCTGCGAACTCTTATCTTTCCTAGATTGCTACTCTGGTTACCATCAGATCTCCTGAAAGGAGGAAGGCCAGATCAAGACTTCTTTCATCACGCCGTTTGGTACCTACTGCTACACCACCATGTCCTTCGGACTTAAAAACGCCGGTGCTACCTATCAGAGGACTATCCAACGTTGCCTCGCCAATCAGATCGGGCGCAACGTTGAGGCCTATGTCGATGATGTAATGGTTAAGTCTAAGACTGCCGTTAATCTCATCACCGACCTCGATGAAACATTTAAGAGCCCAAGAGAATACCGATGGAAATTGAATCCCACTAAGCGTATCTTCGGCGCCCCATCTGGTATCCTCTTAGAATTTATTGTCAGCTACCATGGCATTGAAGCCAACCCCAAGAAGGTATCGGGACCAACATGAAATGGCCGACCTATGTCAAGGATGTCCAGAAGCTAACAGGGTGTATGGCGGCTTTAAGCCGCTTCATATCACGTCTAGGCGAAAAAGGTCTCCCTTTCTTCAAGTTTCTTAAAGCAAAGGAGTGTTTCACCTAGATGGAGGAGGCCGATAGGGCCTTCACTGAGCTTAAGCTGTTCTTGATGACCCCACTGTTGGTATTTCTTAGCGTAAGCAGAAAAGTCCGCAAGCGCACGGAAGTACCGTTGTAGCACTTCACCCGGTGGTAATCAGGGTATCGTATTTCCACGAGGAACAGTAGTGTTAAGAGCCTCTTGGCTAGTTCTCCCAAGAAAACAAGAAGAAGGATAACCAGGGTAGTGAGGTTTTTCTAAGGATAGAGATCTTAAGGTAAGATAGCTTGATCACTATAGACTTGCTTCGGGCACCGGATCACACTTGGTCTGCCAAGCGAGGCCAGCTTGTAGCTCTACGCCGTACCCGAACGTGGGGGATTACAAGGGATGGACAGGGCTGTCACCACCTGCCGCCTACCCCTCAACCGTGGAGTACGAGGCAAACGAAGGTAACTTCTAGCTTAGACACCACGTCCACGCTATTAGTTACTACTCTAGCGTTGGCCAGGAACTTCCGTCTCTATCAGGAGTCCTCTACTAGAGTATTCGTCACAAGGACGAACGACGATCCCGCAAGTTTATAATGAACAAAGATAACTTACTTAAGAACTCAATATCAATAGATAAACACGAACGTCTTACTTCAAGTAGCAAGATGATCGTTGAGGTACAAGTGTAGATGGAGCCGACAAGTCTGGCACTCCGTCCACCCGATGTACAAGGCTTGCCAAGTACAAGAAGGAGAAGGAGCCGACTCTCCGGTATTCCTCTAACTCTTCCTCACTCACTCCCTATACTAGTCTAGCTAATAGCTAATGTGGAGGTAAAGCTTGCTCTTCTTCTTCTCTTCATGTGTATCATCCTTTGAGAGGGGGTGTCCTCCTCCTTTTGTAGCTTGGTGAGGTCGGTTTGCCAATGTATTTTAGGAAAGAACCACCGCAACCGACCTCCAAGGCATTAATGGCACCGCCCTGCCAAAGGTGGGCCTGAGAGGCGGTGATGGGGGTGCGGCCGCACCCCTGGTGCGGCCGCACCTAGCCTGGCGCGGTTTGCCACCGCCTTTGACAGGTGGGCTGCTATTTGGGCTTGGATCTTGTTTGCGTTGGTGGTCGGCCCAGATTTGCTATTTGAGTGGGCTTTTCCCTCTTTTCTTCTTTGTATGCTTGGCCCAAATGAGATATTCTAGTTTTTTCTCTTTTCTTTTCACCAAACTTTGGTGTATATTCATGTTTGTACCTGCAAAATAGATAACTCACCAAAACTCATGGAAATGGTTAGTTGTAAAACCCTATTTCTAAGTTTGGTGTTGCTTTTGGCAGGTTTTATATAAATGTTGGCGGTGTGAAGTGTGAGTTAAGAACTGCCAACAAACTCCCCCACACTTAGTCCTTTGCTCGTCCTCGAGTAAAGCTTTAAGGACTAAGCAGGTTTATTCTCCTTGATTTGAAATCTGCATACAAGTTATTCCAAGCTTCACCTGGACCTGTGAACATTCAAGGTGTCTACCAATTTCTCTTGAGTAATTGGATAATGGAATAGCATGGATTCAAATCCTCCTACTCAACTCTGCTTGGAAACTTGGGTTTTTGTTTTTTGAAAAGTAAAGATAGCTTTGCTCCTCAAATGATGCTCTCGGATCACTCTTATTTTGAATTTTGTTTCCTCACCAAGGCATAACTTTGAAGTTTGCCTTTAATCATCCTATCTCTAAAAGCTTATGTGGAGTTTTGGGAAGGATGATGAACTTGGCACACTTACCTTGTGTATGTTGTGAAGTCAAACCCCGGATCCATGGAGGGAAGCGTCATACTCTTAGATCGAAAAAGTGCATGTGTGTGGAAAATGGCAAGATCTATACTCCTTTGTTTGATATGACCTTTTTATTCTTGAGACATGGCTATCAGTATTATTATTTATTTTTCTTTTTGTGAGCCTTCATGTGCTCATCATTTTTTTTCTTTCTTTCAATACTTAGGACCTTCATGTGTCCTATTTTTTTTTCAATACTTTTGCATAGCCTTCATGTCTCTTTTACTAAGAAAGATCATATAATTAGAGCATGGAGTATTTATTTGATGTTTTGATGGATGGCATGTTTTTGCGTACTTCCAGTGTAGAAGCAGCATTTTGAATATGGCGTGTACGTGATTTTCGATCTTAGGAGTATGAAACTTCTCTCAACAAAGATCACAGAACTTGACAAAACTCAACACAAAGTAAGCAGCTATGTAGAAGGCTTATACCATGTATGATCATATATGGCCTTGGTAGGAAATTTTGATCATTGAGGAGCATGCTATTGAATTTTGATTTTGTAAAATAAATCCCAAGTTCTTTGCAAGAGAGAGTAAGTGTCAATTCATCCTACTATATCTAATATTCCAATGACTTAGATGAAAATGGGGTCCCTAAGATGAGTTGCTCACAAGTCTTTGGAATTTTAGCAAGGAATAAAGAGTATGCAAATTCTAATCAAAAGGTAGAATGGAATTGGAGTATGTTTATAAAAAAAGTTTTTATTTATCTAGTTTGGGAGTGAGAGTGCACAAAATAGAATTGGAGTGAGGATTAGTGCACCTGTATGAGAAGAGTTGTCTGCATGGGTCGTCTCCCCCACACTTGTTTTTGTACCTGTTTTCTTTTTATTTGGAAGCAAGAGAATACAAAAACAAGTGGTACAAAAAATATTCAACTTTATTGAATTGTAAATACTTTATAAATAGGCGCTTTTACATTGGAACTCTGATATGATAAGAAAAGTAAATTAAGATAAAAGAGCGCCTAATTATTTGGGCAGGAGTGATTTAAACTTCTTGATTGAGCACACTTGCTACTCCTGCCGCTTTCGCTATCCTAGCGATTTTTCGGCCCAGACCGAACCTGAGAGTGTTTATGTCGTCTTCAAGGTCTCTAACCTTGACACGACTCTCTGGTAGATCTCCCCTTAGCTTTCTAACAACATTGCGCAAGGTAGTAACCTGAGCGCTAAGGGAGGCTATGGTCGGACCTTTAGGCGGAGCTTCTTCCTCATCACTACTTTCAAACGAGCCGGGAGGCCTCTTGATGACCGGAGGTTTTAAGAACCTCCTGATCTTCAGGGGCTGGGAAGAAGACTCCGTTTGCTCTTTCCTTATGGGAAGATTCATGCGCACCGGCTCTTTTTCATTGGTTGCCGGTTTGCGCATGAGCTCTTTACCATATCCTCCATCTGGTTTCTTTACTCCTATTACAGTGTAGGAAGGCGAAGGACGAGTCGTGGAGCGAGAAAGAGAGCTTCCCGAAGGTGTTACAACAGGGTTTTTCTTTGAAGACTCTCCACCTTCAGGGGTCTTCCGCTTGATGCCGAGGGCGCCGGTTGTAGGCCGTCGTGGAGGCACTTCTTTAGCACCAATGGCATCCTTGGGGGGTGCCGGTTTGATCTTGGCGCCTCCGGTTGGCGCCTTGGTCCTTGCGGTAGACTTGAGACTTGTTTCTCCGCTTGCCCCACTGCTAGGGGGCGGCATGATAGCGAGAGGAGTTACGGCGATCATCTTTGCTTCTTCTCTTACAAACGTGCTCTCGGGTACTAGGTCGATGGAAGCTGGTATGCCCTCTAGGTTATAGGTAGAGCAAGAAGCGGTGTAGAGGGCTAGAGCATGGCTGGCCATGGTTTAGAGAGCTTTGAATGAGGGAGAGAAGAGTGCTTTGTGCTTGGTGTGAAGAGAAGGAGAGCAAGCTTTACCTCCACATTAGCTATTAGCTAGACTAGTATAGGGAGTGAGTGAGGAAGAGTTAGAGGAATACCGGAGAGTCGGCTCCTTCTCCTTCTTGTACTTGGCAAGCCTTGTACATCGGGTGGACGGAGTGCCAGACTTGTCGGCTCCATCTACACTTGTACCTCAACGATCATCTTGCTACTTGAAGTAAGACGTTCGTGTTTATCTATTGATATTGAGTTCTTAAGTAAGTTATCTTTGTTCATTATAAACTTGCGGGATCGTCGTTCGTCCTTGTGACGAATACTCTAGTAGAGGACTCCTGATAGAGACGGAAGTTCCTGGCCAACGCTAGAGTAGTAACTAATAGCGTGGACGTGGTGTCTAAGCTAGAAGTTACCTTCGTTTGCCTCGTACTCCACGGTTGAGGGGTAGGCGGCAGGTGGTGACAGCCCTGTCCATCCCTTGTAATCCCCCACGTTCGGGTACGGCGTAGAGCTACAAGCTGGCCTCGCTTGGCAGACCAAGTGTGATCCGGTGCCCGAAGCAAGTCTATAGTGATCAAGCTATCTTACCTTAAGATCTCTATCCTTAGAAAAACCTCACTACCCTGGTTATCCTTCTTCTTGTTTTCTTGGGAGAACTAGCCAAGAGGCTCTTAACACTACTGTTCCTCGTGGAAATACGATACCCTGATTACCACCGGGTGAAGTGCTACAACGGTACTTCCGTGCGCTTGCGGACTTTTCTGCTTACGCTAAGAAATACCAACAGTGGGGTCATCAAGAACAGCTTAAGCTCAGTGAAGGCCCTATCGGCCTCCTCCATCTAGGTGAAACACTCCTTTGCTTTAAGAAACTTGAAGAAAGGGAGACCTTTTTCGCCTAGACGTGATATGAAGCGGCTTAAAGCCGCCATACACCCTGTTAGCTTCTGGACATCCTTGACATAGGTCGGCCATTTCATGTTGGTCCCGATACCTTCTTGGGGTTGGCTTCAATGCCATGGTAGCTGACAATAAATTCTAAGAGGATACCAGATGGGGCGCCGAAGATACGCTTAGTGGGATTCAATTTCCATCGGTATTCTCTTGGGCTCTTAAATGTTTCATCGAGGTCGGTGATGAGATTAACGGCAGTCTTAGACTTAACCATTACATCATCGACATAGGCCTCAACGTTGCGCCCGATCTGATTGGCGAGGCAACGTTGGATAGTCCTCTGATAGGTAGCACCGGCGTTTTTAAGTCCGAAGGACATGGTGGTGTAGCAGTAGGTACCAAACGGCGTGATGAAAGAAGTCTTGATCTGGCCTTCCTCCTTTCAGGAGATCTGATGGTAACCAGAGTAGCAATCTAGGAAAGATAAGAGTTCGCAGCCGGCGGTAGAATCTACAACCTCGTCTATATGAGGCAGGCCGAAGGGGTCCTTAGGACAGTGTTTGTTGAGATCGGTATAATCAACGCACATCCTCCATTCTTTATTCTTCTTTTCTACAAGCACTAGATTAGCCAGCCACTCAGGATGATACACCTCTTTGATAAAACTGGCTACTAAGAGCCATGTTATTTCTACCCTAGTAGCCTCCTTTTTGTCCTGCGCGAATCGTCGGAGCTTCTGCTTGATCGGCTTGGCGGTTGGCGAGACGTTTAAGGAGTGCTCGATCAACTCCTGTGGTACCCCAGGCATGGCTGCGGGCTTCCAAGCGAACACATCTATATTGGCACGTAGGAAGTTGACAAGTGCGCTTTCCTATTTGGGATCAAGGTTGGCCCCGAACATGGCGGTCTTGTTCTTGTCACCAGTGCCGAGGCCCACCTCCTTGGTCTCCTTGGCCTTGGTAGCTGCTTGGGGAGCCTCCATCGTTGGGATCTCCTGCTCCTCTGCGGGTACCATCTTGGAGTTGGCGAGACAGCTCTCCATGCGTGTAGAGAGATCAAGCGCCTCGGCGAGTACAAGACTTTCTCTTTCGCATGCGTAGGCGACGGCGATGTTAGCTCGCAGGGTCAGGATTCCTTGGGGGTGCCGACATCTTCAGGATCAGATACGCATAGTGCGGTATGGCCATGAACTTAGCCAGGGCCAGTCGGCCATGGATGGCTAGGTATGCGGTGTCGAAGTCTATCACCAAGAAACTAACTTACTCAGTACGGAAGTTTTCAATGGTGCCATATTGGATGGGCAATGTGATCTCGCCCAAGGGCTAGGATGCTCTGCCAGGCACGATCCCCCAAAAAGGAGAGTCGATAGGGGTGAGGTCTTCCTTTGAGAGGCCTAATCAGTTAGGGCTCCGGCGAAAAGTATGTTGAGGGCACTCCTGCTGTCGATGAGGACCTTCCTGAACTGCACCTTCTGGATGATGGTGTCCAGCCCTAGCAGGAACCACCCTGGATAGGGGATGTCCGTCCATGGATCGGCCCTGCTAAAGGTGATGGGGTGCTTCGACCAGTTGAGATACCTAGGATCGGCGACAGTGTCGTTGTTGGTGACCGATAGGACTTGGCAAGCTGTGACCTTCTGCTTTTTCTTGTTCTCGAAGGCAGCCGCTCCTTCAAAAATTGTGCCGATGGTCTTGCTCGCATCTTGGAAGGCGTTGTTGGCATCCTTAGGGCACTCGGGATTCTTGGGGTCATCATCCTTGTCGTCGCATTTCTTCGTCCTCTTATTCTCCTCATCGCGGTAGGCCTTAGCCAGGCCGTAGCACTGCCGCATGGTATGATTGCTTTTCTTATGTATAAGGCATGGGCCATCGAGGAGCTTCTCATACTTGTCATTAAAGCTATGCTTAGCGCGTGGTTGTTCGACTGAGGCGATGACGTTATCTAGTCGGCAGCAACGAAACTGCCCAGCCCTCGAGCTCTCCTGCCCATCGTCGTAGCGGCGGTCGCGGTCATCATGGCGCCGTTCTTCACAGCGATCATCATTGCGACGCGGCTAGTGATCGGAGCGAGAGGTCCGAGTGACGTCGTCCTTATGGCACTGGTCGGCCTCTTCAGCGTAGGCGTACTGGTTGGCCGTCTATAGCATCTCACCGATCGTCCGCGGCGGCTTCCGATGGAACTTGGAGCGCGGCTCAGGATGGTGATGGAGCCCACGGACAAACACAGAGATGACATTGCCTTCGCTGATGTTGGGGATGGAGTTCCTTATTTCTGAGAAACGCCTGATGTAGTCGCGCCGGGATTCGCCGGTCCTTTGATGGAGCCTTTCCAGGTCATGCTTCATACCCGGTCGGACACACATGGCCATGTAGTTCTCAATGAACATCCTCTTGAGATCATCCCAAGATCCAATGGTGTCTGGCCCTAGACTCGTGAGCCAATTCATTGCAGAGGGGGCGAGCATAAGAAGCAAATAATTTGCCATCACATCGCTGTTTCCTCCGGCGGCGCGTACAGCAATGGTGTAAAGCTGCAGCCACTGCTCGGGATTGACCTTGCCGTCATAGGGTTCAACCCCAGAGATCTTGAAGCCTGCCAGCCATTGGACGGTTCGTAGCCTCGCTGTGAAGGGGCGAGGTACCTCGGGATCACTGGCAGCAGCGACTGGAGGGAGATCAACATACCTAATTCTTCATCACACTGCTGCCGGCGAATAGCCTCCTGTTCGTGGCGTTCATTGCGTCGCCTCTTGATGCGGTTACGGACATCGTGGCGGGTGTTGAGAACTTCACGAACATTGCCTACAGGCTGCTCAACTTCCTGATTGGTGTTGCCGCAGTTGGCCTGAGCTGGTCGGGGAGGTCGGTTCCTGGCCCCTCGCTGGCAGGATTAATGGGGTGGTTGCCTCTTGACCCGCCGACGAGGTACTAGCCATCGCCCCAATAGTGAATGCCGAAGTAATGGCTCCCCCCCACTCTATGGGAGTGGGATGGCTGTCGACCCACTGAGCGGTGATGATTCGATGCGGTCGAGTGAGAGGGAGCTTGGTCGTTGCGGAGCTGGTTGACTTGGACCTGGGCTGCTTTAAGCAGCACTCTGACATTGGCGATCTCCAGCGTCTGTTGGAGTCTATCCAACTCATGAGCAGCCATGGCTAGGTTGGCACTCGGTGTCTGCTCAACTTCCTGGTCATCAACACGGTAGAATTCTTGATTAAGATTGCGAGCAATAAGGCATGGATTACATCCCACATTGGCTGGACCTCCTTGGGCGACATTGGCAAGTGTCGCGTTTGCTTCTTCTTGATGGCGTCGTGCACGGTCAGCGTTCCTGCCCTTGCGAGCATGGCGCTCGGCACTGGTTCCGTTGACACAAGGGCAACATGAACTTCCCATGCTCGTAGTTTTCGGGGCAATCATCCGAATGGGGCCAACCCGCCACTGGTGATGTCATCCTGCACTTGAGAGATTCGGCAGTGAAAAACTCTGCTAGCATCTCCGTATATGTTCTACTATGACTATGGTTGCCAGAATCATACCTTTCATACTTAGTTGAGATTTGGTACTATTTGGCTATTTGAAAGACGGCATGATTCACCTTGGTGTAGCTGATAGCACTTCCTTTAGGATCCTTTGCCTGCAGGGTATATTTGGATGCTGTGGCCTGCTCTTCTTGTGTACCCTTTCTCAGTGTGGGAGGACATTGTGTTTGTCTGCTCCTTCGGATCACTTGTAGGTGATGTAACGGTGCCCGGTGTTGCCTCGGTATCTTCCTATGGATAGCTCGTGCTAGGAGGAGTGCCTGGGTAATTGCTGTTGTCGTCATCATAGTCGTGACCCAAGGGAGACAGCGAGGGCTGTGATGGATTGTCTCATCAAAGTAAATGATAGCCCGAGCCCAGAGTACTTGCTTGCCAACAGCAGCTCGCGGGTACTTGGTCCCGTCTGGAGTTTCAAAGTCGATTTCATCATTGGCATGATCCAGGTGGATCCACTTCACCCTCCACCTTGGCATAGTCAGCCGGATCGGATTGTTATGATACATGTGTCCTGGCAACGCCATTCTCATGGCCACCTCCATCTATCTCCTCCCCATCCTGCCATAGGGGACAAGCATGCAAGGCATTGGTTTGATGATATCATCAACCGAGTACCTCCTCGCATCTTCTTCGATCACCTGTGTGGTCTGCCTTGTGTCTATGGTAGCACCATGCCGTCCTGGCAAAGCGGGTCGTTCGAACCTCGCAGAGAGAGGGACTAGTTGGCCGAGGCGCTATAAAACCCCAAGCACCGCGGACGCGTCCGTGGCATATCCTCGAGAAAGCGCTAGAAGACTGTGGAGTCCTGGGCATCTGAAGTGAGCTCGTAGAGGACGAGGCAGGAGTACAGGGGGCTCATCCAGCAAGGCCGTGATGAGGCCATGAAGGATTTTGTCATGGGAAAGATTTCAGACGCGTTCACGAGCAATGACCCCAAGATGGTGGACCTGAAGTCGTAGATGTTTTGCCAGGACGGCATGGTGCTACCATAGACACAAGGCAGACCACACAGGTGATCGAAGAAGATGCGAGGAGGTACTCGGTTGATGATATCATCAAACCAATGCCTTGCATGCTTGTCCCCTATGGCAGGATGGGGAGGAGATAGATGGAGGTGGCCATGAGAATGGCGTTGCCAGGACACATGTATCATAACAATCCGATCCCGGCTGACTATGCCAAGGTGGAGGTGAAGTGGATCCACCTGGATCATGCCAATGATGAAATCGACTTTGAAACTCCAGACGGGACCAAGTACCCGCGAGCTGCTGTTGGCAAGCAAGTACTCTGGGCTCGGGCTATCATTTACTTTGATGAGACAATCCATCACAGCCCTCGCTGTCTCCCTTGGGTCACGACTATGATGACGACAACAGCAATTACCCAGGCACTCCTCCTAGCACGAGCTATCCATAGGAAGATACCGAGGCAACACCGGGCACCGTTACATCACCTACAAGTGATCCGAAGGAGCAGACAAACACAATGTCCTCCCACACTGAGAAAGGGTACACAAGAAGAGCAGGCCACAGCATCCAAATATACCCTGCAGGCAAAGGATCCTAAAGGAAGTGCTATCAGCTACACCAAGGTGAATCATGCCGTCTTTCAAATAGCCAAATAGTACCAAATCTCAACTAAGTATGAAAGGTATGATTCTGGCAACCATAGTCATAGTAGAACATATACGGAGATGCTAGCAGAGTTTTTCACTGCCGAATCTCTCAAGTGCAGGATGACATCACCAGTGGCGGGTTGGCCCCATTCGGATGATTGCCCCGAAAACTACGAGCATGGGAAGTTCATGTTGCCCTTGTGTCAACGGAACCAGTGCCGAGCGCCATGCTCGCAAGGGCAGGAACGCTGACCGTGCACGACGCCATCAAGAAGAAGCAAACGCGACACTTGCCAATGTCGCCCAAGGAGGTCCAGCCAATGTGGGATGTAATCCATGCCTTATTGCTCGCAATCTTAATCAAGAATTCTACCGTGTTGATGACCAGGAAGTTGAGCAGACACCGAGTGCCAACCTAGCCATGGCTGCTCATGAGTTGGATAGACTCCAACAGACGCTGGAGATCGCCAATGTCAGAGTGCTGCTTAAAGCAGCCCAGGTCCAAGTCAACCAGCTCCGCAACGACCAAGCTCCCTCTCACTCGACCGCATCGAATCATCACCGCTCAGTGGGTCGACAGCCATCCCACTCCCATAGAGTGGGGGGGAGCCATTACTTCGGCATTCACTATTGGGGCGATGGCTAGTACCTCGTCGGCGGGTCAAGAGGCAACCACCCCATTAATCCTGCCAGCGAGGGGCCAGGAACCGACCTCCCCGACCAGCTCAGGCCAACTGCGGCAACACCAATCAGGAAGTTGAGCAGCCTGTAGGCAATGTTCGTGAAGTTCTCAACACCCGCCACGATGTCCGTAACCGCATCAAGAGGCGACGCAATGAACGCCACGAACAGGAGGCTATTCGCCGGCAGCAGTGTGATGAAGAATTAGGTATGTTGATCTCCCTCCAGTCGCTGCTGCCAGTGATCCCGAGGTACCTCGCCCCTTCACAGCGAGGCTACGAACCGTCCAATGGCTGGCAGGCTTCAAGATCTCTGGGGTTGAACCCTATGACGGCAAGGTCAATCCCGAGCAGTGGCTGCAGCTTTACACCATTGCTGTACGCGCCGCCGGAGGGAAACAGCGATGTGATGGCAAATTATTTGCTTCTTATGCTCGCCCCCTCTGCAATGAATTGGCTCACGAGTCTAGGGCCAGACACCATTGGATCTTGGGATGATCTCAAGAGGATGTTCATTGAGAACTACATGGCCATGTGTGTCCGACCGGGTATGAAGCATGACCTGGAAAGGCTCCATCAAAGGACCGGCGAATCCCGGCGCGACTACATCAGGCGTTTCTCAGAAATAAGGAACTCCATCCCCAACATCAGCGAAGGCAATGTCATCTCTGTGTTTGTCCGTGGGCTCCATCACCATCCTGAGCCGCGCTCCAAGTTCCATCGGAAGCCGCCGCGGACGATCGGTGAGATGCTATAGACGGCCAACCAGTACGCCTACGCTGAAGAGGCCGACCAGTGCCATAAGGACGACGTCACTCGGACCTCTCGCTCCGATCACTAGCCGCGTCGCAATGATGATCGCTGTGAAGAACGGCGCCATGATGACCGCGACCGCCGCTACGACGATGGGCAGGAGAGCTCGAGGGCTGGGCAGTTTCGTTGCTGCCGACTAGATAACGTCATCGCCTCAGTCGAACAACCACGCGCTAAGCATAGCTTTAATGACAAGTATGAGAAGCTCCTCGATGGCCCATGCCTTATACATAAGAAAAGCAATCATACCATGCGGCAGTGCTACGGCCTGGCTAAGGCCTACCGCGATGAGGAGAATAAGAGGACGAAGAAATGCGACGACAAGGATGATGACCCAAGAATCCCGAGTGCCCTAAGGATGCCAACAACGCCTTCCAAGATGCGAGCAAGACCATCGGCACAATTTTTGAAGGAGCGGCTGCCTTCGAGAACAAGAAAAGCAGAAGGTCACAGCTTGCCAAGTCCTATCGGTCACCAACAACGACACTGTCGCCGATCCTAGGTATCTCAACTGGTCGAAGCACCCCATCACCTTTAGCAGGGCCGATCCATGGACGGACATCCCCTATCCAGGGTGGTTCCTGCTAGGGCTGGACACCATCATCCAGAAGGTGCAGTTCAGGAAGGTCCTCATCGACAGCAGGAGTGCCCTCAACATACTTTTCGCCGGAGCCCTAACTGATTAGGCCTCTCAAAGGAAGACCTCACCCCTATCGACTCTCCTTTTTGGGGGATCGTGCCTGGCAGAGCATCCTAGCCCTTGGGCGAGATCACATTGCCCATCCAATATGGCACCATTGAAAACTTCCGTACTGAGTAAGTTAGTTTCATGGTGATAGACTTCGACACCGCATACCTAGCCATCCATGGCCGACTGGCCCTGGCTAAGTTCATGGCCATACCGCACTATGCGTATCTGATCCTGAAGATGTCGGCACCCCCAAGGAATCCTGACCCTGCGAGCTAACATCGCCGTCGCCTACGCATGCGAAAGAGAAAGTCTTGTACTCGCCGAGGCGCTTGATCTCTCTACACGCATGGAGAGCTGTCTCGCCAACTCCAAGATGGTACCCGCAGAGGAGCAGGAGATCCCAACGATGGAGGCTCCCCAAGCAGCTACCAAGGCCAAGGAGACCAAGGAGGTGGGCCTCGGCACTGGTGACAAGAACAAGACCGCCATGTTCGGGGCCAACCTTGATCCCAAATAGGAAAGCGCACTTGTCAACTTCCTACGTGCCAATATAGATGTGTTCGCTTGGAAGCCCGCAGCCATGCCTGGGGTACCACAGGAGTTGATCGAGCACTCCTTAAACGTCTCGCCAACCGCCAAGCCGATCAAGCAGAAGCTCCGACGATTCGCGCAGGACAAAAAGGAGGCTACTAGGGTAGAAATAACATGGCTCTTAGTAGCCAGTTTTATCAAAGAGGTGTATCATCCTGAGTGGCTGGCTAATCTAGTGCTTGTAGAAAAGAAGAATAAAGAATGGAGGATGTGCGTTGATTATACCGATCTCAACAAACACTGTCCTAAGGACCCCTTCGGCCTGCCTCATATAGACGAGGTTGTAGATTCTACCGCCGGCTGCGAACTCTTATCTTTCCTAGATTGCTACTCTGGTTACCATCAGATCTCCTGAAAGGAGGAAGGCCAGATCAAGACTTCTTTCATCACGCCGTTTGGTACCTACTTGCTACACCACCATGTCCTTCGGACTTAAAAACGCCGGTGCTACCTATCAGAGGACTATCCAACGTTGCCTCGCCAATCAGATCGGGCGCAACGTTGAGGCCTATGTCGATGATGTAATGGTTAAGTCTAAGACTGCCGTTAATCTCATCACCGACCTCGATGAAACATTTAAGAGCCCAAGAGAATACCGATGGAAATTGAATCCCACTAAGCGTATCTTCGGCGCCCCATCTGGTATCCTCTTAGAATTTATTGTCAGCTACCATGGCATTGAAGCCAACCCCAAGAAGGTATCGGGACCAACATGAAATGGCCGACCTATGTCAAGGATGTCCAGAAGCTAACAGGGTGTATGGCGGCTTTAAGCCGCTTCATATCACGTCTAGGCGAAAAGGTCTCCCTTTCTTCAAGTTTCTTAAAGCAAAGGAGTGTTTCACCTAGATGGAGGAGGCCGATAGGGCCTTCACTGAGCTTAAGCTGTTCTTGATGACCCCACTGTTGGTATTTCTTAGCGTAAGCAGAAAAGTCCGCAAGCGCACGGAAGTACCGTTGTAGCACTTCACCCGGTGGTAATCAGGGTATCGTATTTCCACGAGGAACAGTAGTGTTAAGAGCCTCTTGGCTAGTTCTCCCAAGAAAACAAGAAGAAGGATAACCAGGGTAGTGAGGTTTTTCTAAGGATAGAGATCTTAAGGTAAGATAGCTTGATCACTATAGACTTGCTTCGGGCACCGGATCACACTTGGTCTGCCAAGCGAGGCCAGCTTGTAGCTCTACGCCGTACCCGAACGTGGGGGATTACAAGGGATGGACAGGGCTGTCACCACCTGCCGCCTACCCCTCAACCGTGGAGTACGAGGCAAACGAAGGTAACTTCTAGCTTAGACACCACGTCCACGCTATTAGTTACTACTCTAGCGTTGGCCAGGAACTTCCGTCTCTATCAGGAGTCCTCTACTAGAGTATTCGTCACAAGGACGAACGACGATCCCGCAAGTTTATAATGAACAAAGATTAACTTACTTAAGAACTCAATATCAATAGATAAACACGAACGTCTTACTTCAAGTAGCAAGATGATCGTTGAGGTACAAGTGTAGATGGAGCCGACAAGTCTGGCACTCCGTCCACCCGATGTACAAGGCTTGCCAAGTACAAGAAGGAGAAGGAGCCGACTCTCCGGTATTCCTCTAACTCTTCCTCACTCACTCCCTATACTAGTCTAGCTAATAGCTAATGTGGAGGTAAAGCTTGCTCTTCTTCTTCTCTTCATGTGTATCATCCTTTGAGAGGGGGTGTCCTCCTCCTTTTGTAGCTTGGTGAGGTCGGTTTGCCAATGTATTTTAGGAAAGAACCACCGCAACCGACCTCCAAGGCATTAATGGCACCGCCCTGCCAAAGGTGGGCCTGAGAGGCGGTGATGGGGGTGCGGCCGCACCCCTGGTGCGGCCGCACCTAGCCTGGCGCGGTTTGCCACCGCCTTTGACAGGTGGGCTGCTATTTGGGCTTGGATCTTGTTTGCGTTGGTGGTCGGCCCAGATTTGCTATTTGAGTGGGCTTTTCCCTCTTTTCTTCTTTGTATGCTTGGCCCAAATGAGATATTCTAGTTTTTTCTCTTTTCTTTTCACCAAACTTTGGTGTATATTCATGTTTGTACCTGCAAAATAGATAACTCACCAAAACTCATGGAAATGGTTAGTTGTAAAACCCTATTTCTAAGTTTGGTGTTGCTTTTGGCAGGTTTTATATAAATGTTGGCGGTGTGAAGTGTGAGTTAAGAACTGCCAACAAACTCCCCCACACTTAGTCCTTTGCTCGTCCTCGAGTAAAGCTTTAAGGACTAAGCAGGTTTATTCTCCTTGATTTGAAATCTGCATACAAGTTATTCCAAGCTTCACCTGGACCTGTGAACATTCAAGGTGTCTACCAATTTCTCTTGAGTAATTGGATAATGGAATAGCATGGATTCAAATCCTCCTACTCAACTCTGCTTGGAAACTTGGGTTTTTGTTTTTTGAAAAGTAAAGATAGCTTTGCTCCTCAAATGATGCTCTCGGATCACTCTTATTTTGAATTTTGTTTCCTCACCAAGGCATAACTTTGAAGTTTGCCTTTAATCATCCTATCTCTAAAAGCTTATGTGGAGTTTTGGGAAGGATGATGAACTTGGCACACTTACCTTGTGTATGTTGTGAAGTCAAACCCCGGATCCATGGAGGGAAGCGTCATACTCTTAGATCGAAAAAGTGCATGTGTGTGGAAAATGGCAAGATCTATACTCCTTTGTTTGATATGACCTTTTTATTCTTGAGACATGGCTATCAGTATTATTATTTATTTTCTTTTTGTGAGCCTTCATGTGCTCATCATTTTTTTTCTTTCTTTCAATACTTAGGACCTTCATGTGTCCTATTTTTTTTTCAATACTTTTGCATAGCCTTCATGTCTCTTTTACTAAGAAAGATCATATAATTAGAGCATGGAGTATTTATTTGATGTTTTGATGGATGGCATGTTTTTGCGTACTTCCAGTGTAGAAGCAGCATTTTGAATATGGCGTGTACGTGATTTTCGATCTTAGGAGTATGAAACTTCTCTCAACAAAGATCACAGAACTTGACAAAACTCAACACAAAGTAAGCAGCTATGTAGAAGGCTTATACCATGTATGATCATATATGGCCTTGGTAGGAAATTTTGATCATTGAGGAGCATGCTATTGAATTTTGATTTTGTAAAATAAATCCCAAGTTCTTTGCAAGAGAGAGTAAGTGTCAATTCATCCTACTATATCTAATATTCCAATGACTTAGATGAAAATGGGGTCCCTAAGATGAGTTGCTCACAAGTCTTTGGAATTTTAGCAAGGAATAAAGAGTATGCAAATTCTAATCAAAAGGTAGAATGGAATTGGAGTATGTTTATAAAAAAGTTTTTATTTATCTAGTTTGGGAGTGAGAGTGCACAAAATAGAATTGGAGTGAGGATTAGTGCACCTGTATGAGAAGAGTTGTCTGCATGGGTCGTCTCCCCCACACTTGTTTTTGTACCTGTTTTCTTTTTATTTGGAAGCAAGAGAATACAAAAACAAGTGGTACAAAAAATATTCAACTTTATTGAATTGTAAATACTTTATAAATAGGCGCTTTTACATTGGAACTCTGATATGATAAGAAAAGTAAATTAAGATAAAAGAGCGCCTAATTATTTGGGCAGGAGTGATTTAAACTTCTTGATTGAGCACACTTGCTACTCCTGCCGCTTTCGCTATCCTAGCGATTTTTCGGCCCAGACCGAACCTGAGAGTGTTTATGTCGTCTTCAAGGTCTCTAACCTTGACACGACTCTCTGGTAGATCTCCCCTTAGCTTTCTAACAACATTGCGCAAGGTAGTAACCTGAGCGCTAAGGGAGGCTATGGTCGGACCTTTAGGCGGAGCTTCTTCCTCATCACTACTTTCAAACGAGCCGGGAGGCCTCTTGATGACCGGAGGTTTTAAGAACCTCCTGATCTTCAGGGGCTGGGAAGAAGACTCCGTTTGCTCTTTCCTTATGGGAAGATTCATGCGCACCGGCTCTTTTTCATTGGTTGCCGGTTTGCGCATGAGCTCTTTACCATATCCTCCATCTGGTTTCTTTACTCCTATTACAGTGTAGGAAGGCGAAGGACGAGTCGTGGAGCGAGAAAGAGAGCTTCCCGAAGGTGTTACAACAGGGTTTTTCTTTGAAGACTCTCCACCTTCAGGGGTCTTCCGCTTGATGCCGAGGGCGCCGGTTGTAGGCCGTCGTGGAGGCACTTCTTTAGCACCAATGGCATCCTTGGGGGGTGCCGGTTTGATCTTGGCGCCTCCGGTTGGCGCCTTGGTCCTTGCGGTAGACTTGAGACTTGTTTCTCCGCTTGCCCCACTGCTAGGGGGCGGCATGATAGCGAGAGGAGTTACGGCGATCATCTTTGCTTCTTCTCTTACAAACGTGCTCTCGGGTACTAGGTCGATGGAAGCTGGTATGCCCTCTAGGTTATAGGTAGAGCAAGAAGCGGTGTAGAGGGCTAGAGCATGGCTGGCCATGGTTTAGAGAGCTTTGAATGAGGGAGAGAAGAGTGCTTTGTGCTTGGTGTGAAGAGAAGGAGAGGCTTAGGGTGGCTTTTATAGGTGGTTTGGCCTCTACCACGATGGAAACAGAATCAGCACCGTCAAACACCATGATATCCAGATCAAGAATGAATCAGAGACGATGTGGGAGAAGATTGGGGCCGCGGCCGCACCCCAAGCTCCTCCCCCTGAGCCTAATTTGCGTCCAGATTCATATGCATGCATGGGATACGGGATATATGGGTGTCGGATTTTTTTGCGTTAGGATCAGTGAGTGATAGAGCAGGATTGAGCATGATCAAGGATATCAAACAAATTTGATTTGTCAAAATTCACATGATTCAAAAATTTATGAGTGAAGATACATGTGATCAGCAAGAATCAATCATGATTTAATCAAATGAAGCAAGAATCTAGTGAGGGCATAAAAGTAATTAACCAAGATTCATGCTTGAAAAAGTCTATTTTTAAATTTTTAATTGGTTTATGAATTTATCAAAAGCAATTAGTTCTATTCTATCTATTTCTTGGCTGAAATTAATATCATGAGAAGGCTCTAGGAAAATTTTCAAGCGTTGACCATTGACTTTAAAAATGTTACCGTCATCATCCTGAATGGTGATTGCGCCGTGTGGCGTGGTGTTGTTGACAGTGTATGGTCCTTTCCATTTGCTACGTAATTTTCCTTCACCGAAGAGCTTAACTTTTGAATTGAAAAGTAGGACCTTATCTCCTTGCTTGAATTCTTTCTGCTTTATTCGGTGATCGTGCCATCTTTTGGTTCTTTCTTTGTAGGTTTTGGCACTATGGTAGGCCTTCTCTCTCCATTCTTCTAGCTCGGCGATTTGTTTCTGTCTGTTCTTGCCGGCTAGCTTCACGTCCATGTTCCAGCTCTTTATTGCCCAGTGAGCTCGGTGTTCAAGCTCAACTGGTAAGTGGCAACTTTTTCCATAAATGAGCTGGAATGGTGACATGCCGATGGGGGTCTTGTAAGCTGTCCTGTATGCCCAAAGTGCATCAGGGAGCTTGTTCTCCATCCTTTTCCCATCTCATTGACCGTTTTCTGTAGGATATTCTTGATTTGTTTATTTGAAGTTTCTGCCTGACCGCTAGTTTGAGGGTGATATGGGTGGCAATGTTGTGTTTGGCCCCAAGCTCTTTTAGGAAGGCTCTGAATGTTCTGTCAATGAAGTGAGATCCCCCATCGCTTATCACCATCCTTGGTGTTCCAAAACGAGGGAAAATCACTTCATGAAACATCTTCCTTGCATGTT
>JAHUYU010001996.1:0-27162 GCA_030439765.1 Tripidium arundinaceum
TTGCAGGGTATTACAGGATTGACTTTGGTACACTCAACTCTTCATCATTAGAATCAAAGCAGTCAAGAAAGAAGAAGCTAGTCACGAATTGCTGAAGCTATGGCACAAAAGACTCTGCAAGAGTTTTCTGCTCCAAGCATTGAGAATATTCGCACTGGTCCAGTATTCGAAGCTGAAGAAGAAGATCTCGAGTTTGAGCTCAGTCCAAGCCTCATCAATTTGGTGCAAGCTATACAATTCAGCGGAAAGGCAATTGAAGATGCTAGTATGCATTTAGAGGATTTCTTAGAGATTAGAAGCACAATCAATATCGACGGAATCGACCAAGACATCATACTACTTCGCCTCTTTCCATTCTCACTTGAGGGAAGAGCGAGGATGTGGTTTTACACCAACAAAGAAGATATCAACACTTGGGCGAAATGTTCGGAGGCCTTTCTAGCAAAGTTCTTCCCTATAGGCAAAACAGTTGCCTTAAGAAGAAAGATTATCAGTTTTCAACAGCAGAAGACAGAGACCATTCCAGAAGCATGGGAGCGTTTTCAAGGATACATATCAGATTGTCCCCACCATGGATTGGCCGGATGGTTACTTATGCAGACCTTTTACCATAGATTAACCCAAAAGGCTCGTGAGTACCTAGATGCATCTACTGGAGGATCATTTTTGGAACTTACACTTGGAAAAGCAGAGATATTTATGGACAAGATAGCAGAAAACCAAAGCTGGTCCCAAGATGAAGTTCAACATTGTCACCAAACAGAAGAATCACCCGAAGAAGTACATGCACTATCAACCAAGATGGATAATTTACTCCATTGGCTTGACCAGAGGGCCAAGTACAAGGAAGATCAAAGAGCCATTGAGACAGCATACAAATACCAACCCACTTCAAGTCAACCCAAAAGCAAAGGGATAATTTAGGGAGTTAATTGCGCAGCAAACTAAAACTAATGCTGATGTTAAACAAAGGCTAGATGCAAATGAATCTTCTTTAAAAAACATACATAATAAAATGGATTTTCTATTGTGTGCCTTTGATGAACAAAATGCTCTTAATAACAAGGTAGAACATAAGTTAGCAAAGCTAGCTGCTGTATTGCCTGTTGCCACTAACATTGAGTAGGTAAAGAATATAACTACAAGAGGAGGGAAATCCACTAGAGATCCCCCACATCCAAGAGAAACAAGAAAGGCACCGGCAGCACCAGCAGTAGTGACAGAAGAAGAAAATCCCAATGAAGTAGAAGAATTGCTACAAGCACCAAGCACCCAAGAAATGAGAAAGAATTATTACGACACCAACTATTTACCATTTCCTAGAAGAAACAGAGGACTGCAGTCGGATGAGCAGTTTGGTAAGTTCGTAGAGGTCATTCAAAAGTTATATGTCAACATACCTCTACTTGATGCTATACAGGTTCCTACATATGCAAAGTACATCAGAGATATTCTTAACAAAAAGAGACCACTGCCCACCACTGAGGTGATCAAGCTGACAGAAGAGTGTAGTACGGCAATCCTCAATAAATCACCAAAGAAGAAGAAGGATCCAGGATGCCCCACTATTGATTGCTCGATCGGAAACCAACACTTCAACAATGCACTTTGTGATCTTGGAGCAAGTGTCAATGTGATGCCTTCATCAGTCTACGAGAAGCTTGACTATGCAACACTAGAACCAACATCAATGTGTTTACAATTGGCGGATCAAACAGTTCGATACCCCATGGGCATCGCTGAAAACATCCCAGTCAAGATAAGAGATTTCTTTGCGCCAGTAGACTTCGTGGTACTAGACATGAGCCCCGACTCAAAAGTGTCCATCATGCTTGGAAGGCCATTTCTGAGCACCGCCAATGCTCACATTGATGTCGGAAAAGGAGAAATTAAGTTCAACATAAATGGACAAGAAGAACACTTCACATTCAAGCCTAAATCAGAGAAAGAATCCACAGTGAAGGAGGTTCATCAAGAATCACTGGAGACACCATCTTCGGAGGTAAATGCATCGGAAGATTGAAAATGATTTGGAGCTTGTAGCAATTCTTCTACTTCATTGGGATTTTCTTCTTCTGTCACTACTGCTGGTGCTGCCGGTGCCTTTCTTGTTTCTCTTGGATGTGGGGGATCTCTAGTGGATTTCCCTCCTCTTGTAGTTATATTCTTTACCTGCTCAATGTTAGTGGCAACAGGCAATACAGCAGCTAGCTTTGCTAACTTATGTTCTACCTTGTTATTAAGAGCATTTTGTTCATCAAAGGCACACAATAGAAAATCCATTTTATTATGTATGTTTTTTAAAGAAGATTCATTTGCATCTAGCCTTTGTTTAACATCAGCATTAGTTTTAGTTTGCTGCGCAATTAACTCCCTAAATTATCCCTTTGCTTTTGGGTTGACTTGAAGTGGGTTGGTATTTGTATGCTGTCTCAATGGCTCTTTGATCTTCCTTGTACTTGGCCCTCTGGTCAAGCCAATGGAGTAAATTATCCATCTTGGTTGATAGTGCATGTACTTCTTCGGGTGATTCTTCTGTTTGGTGACAATGTTGAACTTCATCTTGGGACCAGCTTTGGTTTTCTGCTATCTTGTCCATAAATATCTCTGCTTTTCCAAGTGTAAGTTCCAAAAATGATCCTCCAGTAGATGCATCTAGGTACTCACGAGCCTTTTGGGTTAATCTATGGTAAAAGGTCTGCATAAGTAACCATCCGGCCAATCCATGGTGGGGACAATCTGATATGTATCCTTGAAAACGCTCCCATGCTTCTGGAATGGTCTCTGTCTTCTGCTGTTGAAAACTGATAATCTTTCTTCTTAAGGCAACTGTTTTGCCTATAGGGAAGAACTTTGCTAGAAAGGCCTCCGAACATTTCGCCCAAGTGTTGATATCTTCTTTGTTGGTGTAAAACCACATCCTCGCTCTTCCCTCAAGTGAGAATGGAAAGAGGCGAAGTAGTATGATGTCTTGGTCGATTCCGTCGATATTGATTGTGCTTCTAATCTCTAAGAAATCCTCTAAATGCATACTAGCATCTTCAATTGCCTTTCCGCTGAATTGTATAGCTTGCACCAAATTGATGAGGCTTGGACTGAGCTCAAACTCGAGATCTTCTTCTTCAGCTTCGAATACTGGACCAGTGCGAATATTCTCAATGCTTGGAGCAGAAAACTCTTGCAGAGTCTTTTGTGCCATAGCTTCAGCAATTCGTGACTAGCTTCTTCTTTCTTGACTGCTTTGATTCTAATGATGAAGAGTTGAGTGTACCAAAGTCAATCCTGTAATACCCTGCATAGAAATATAAACATAGAAAAACAACAGGGGTGATCCTGCCAATGCAGAGGTGCCTTGTTGTGATTTCTCATTTTAATAGTAGCTGTTTATGCAATTTTTCTCCATAGTCTAAGTCTAATATTTCATGTGCATATCAATGCTTAACCTTCCTTCCTAAGCTTCCTTTTCCTTCCCCGGCAACGGCTCCAAAAATGCTTGTTGACACTTGCTAACACCACTTGAATACTAGGTTGTCATCCCCAGCATGGCGCTAGAGTGTACTAAGGTATTTATGAATATAAGGGCTCTCTAGAAAATACATTATTCTATCCGCAAGCGCACAGATAAAATACCCATTGTAGCATCTTACCAAGAGAATATCTCCAGGATTGTTATTTATAATTTTGCGAAGAGGCAAACGCTAAAGGCAAGGCTTGCATTATCAAAAGGGTCAAGACTAGAGATGAACTTGCAAAACATGATTACTAATGAGAAACTCACTCACACAGTCACTTGCTTCGGCAGGGGGTAAGCCATAATGATAATAAAGATATTGAAATATAAGCTCAAGATAAATAACACAGAGATTAGAGATAGACTACTCCACATAAAATGTAAGGTGACGTCGGACTAGCAAGAGAATAACTTCTATGTATGTTCTAATCTACTAAGTCATAATCTACTCTAGCACACATAAAATCATATATAGCATAAAAGTCTCTTCATTCATGTATAAGGAACATTGCTAAAGAAAGCTAGAACATAGCATGACTTACTCCGCAATACACATTCTGCCTGTCCTACTAATGGGGAGTGGACTATATAAGACTCAATAGAACTGTCACTACCACGAACTACCACACCCGGCCAATAGGATACATTTGCGGGTAAATAGCATCTAAGCACCATGCTTACATGTGATCTACCACTCAACTCCCGCGCGACAAGAGCTAAGCGCTTTGCAAACTTATACATAAACTCATTATCAATCATAACCATATCAAATATAGAACTAGAGCAAACTAGGAGCATAATAAATAGAGACATAATGATATTAGAATAAAGTCGTAGAGAAAGATATGAAATAATACCAATCTTTATGACGAAGATCCGAAATCTAGAGCGCAATTGCTCTACTTCTCTAAATCTATCTAATCAATCCTATAGAACTTGAAGGAATTGGGAGTAGCTATTCTAATTCTCTAGTGGAGAGAAGGATTCTAAACCCTAACTTTGATGGCTTCCTCTAATAATGATTTCTCCTCCCCCCTGGGGTTGGATCGCCTCGGCTTATATAGCCCTTTCAAATGAACGTCGGCCGTCGGATCAAACCGACCTTGATCGCACGGTTTTCCTTGATCCTTAGAGGCGGTGGAGCATAATCCGCGAGGTTGGCTCTGATTGGCCACCAGGGCAGGGCGGGCGCCCTAGGGCCTAGGGTGGGCGCCCTGGGCTGGGCCCCGTCTCGCCCCCCGTTAGGCCCAATTGCTTCTTAGGTCCATCTCATTACGGAAAATTACCGCAGGCTTGATTATCTTGATGTAAACTTTGTTTATGGACCTTCCTTGGTTCATTTCCTGATAACTCCCTATAAAAACACAAACTCACCAAAACTAGTGGAAATCTGTCAGTTAGACCCCCTAAGTCTATGGTGATGATTCAATTAAGTCCTTTTTAGTTCTTGTTGACACATAGAAATTGATACTTAACGACCGTCAACAGTCATCGTCGTCGTCGTCGTAATCATCATCGTCGTCGTCATCCTCCTCCTCCTCCTCATCGTCCTCATTCTCAATGCCCTCCTTCTCGGAGCTCCAGGGAGGACTCTGATCAGGAGAGACGATGTAGTCACTGGAGGCGTGGTCAGATGAGGTCGAGTGTTGCTGGACCTCGTCCTTGTCGGTGGATGAGTCGTTGCTAGGAAGCTTCAAGGGCTATCCGACATAGTTCTAGTTGGATGGAAGATGGGGATGAACAAGGAAGAGGGGTGGTTTCAGAGGGTAGCAGGCTTGAAGAATATGTAGAGTAGTGGGTGAGGCTCTTCGGCTTCTCCCGGCGAAAGTAATCATGATAGGACAGTGTTGGTAGTTGGGACATTACTCAACACTCACGTTGAATTTTGAGCGCCGGTCCACCATTGGTTGTTTAGGGCCAGCGACCATAACGGGTATCTCAGTTGGCTTGGCGTTCCATACGATGGAGAAAAGAAACCCCAATAGCACCGCCGCATCTATGGTTCACTCGTCGGTGCTAGAAGTTTCATCCGCCGGTTTGATTCCTTTCCAGGCCCCGCTATCGATCCAACCGGCGCCGTAACTACATCAACGTCGCTTATGTAATATACGGCGGTGATAATGGCGGCGGTGATCGCTCAATCTGTAGTAGTTGATGGGTACCTACTTGGTATTCCAACCTATGGGGGATATACCCCTGGGTACCACAAGCTGGTACATGGGCCGTGCCACCAGGGCAGTCTAGCCCACAATATAGATGTTGTAATCTAAATAGAATACTTACCATATAGCCGATTAGGATACTTTCCTTGTAACCCTACCCCTCCAGAGTATATAAGGAGGGGCAGGGGTCCCCTAGTCGGTGTTGGCGGTCACTAACGACCATATCCGACCGCCAATTATAGTCCAAAAACAGGAGAAATAGACATACTTTTAACACATATGCTTTTACTATTGACAAAGTTCCACTTGTATTGGAAGCTTATTATTTTGCAGGAACTATACCAAAATACAGTGGAACAAGAATCAAAATACGCCAACAGAGAAAGCGTAACGCAGATCATATACCAAGGAGCCAAGCAAAAGCCCACTTTCATGCAAAATTTGGGCCGAACACCTACGTGGAGGCAACCCTGGTCCAACCAAAAGCCCACCAGAGAAAGGCGGTGGCGAGAGGAGCGGGCCAGGGTGCGGCCGCATCCAGGGTGCGGCCGCACCGCCACTGGCTCCCCTCGGGCCCACCTTTCTCTGGCGGTTGCATACCGACATGTAGAGGCGGTGTAGGCTAGTTTCCTATTTTATGGCACCCCAAACCGACCTCCTTTATGTATAAAAGGAGGGGTAGTGCTCTCTCAACACACACACCACCTTGAGTCAAAACATCTTGAGCACACCTCTCTAGTTTTTACCTTTTCCTTAGTAGTGCTAGAGCAAGGCAAAGCTACCTTGGAGGGCTTGACTCCTTGGAGAAGAATCTTGGTATGAATAAGATGAATCATTTCTCCAAAGTCTTGCCTTCATTTTATCGATATAGTTATGCAAATAAACTAGAGTATAGTTCTCATGATATTATCTTGATATATGAGCTACTCTATAGTTTATATGTCATGAGGTTGCCATGTAGAACTTTATGCTTAATCATTCATACCATGTTTATGATAAGAAATAGAGTTAAGTTGAGGTGGCGGTTCATCGTGCTTTCGGGTGTGCCCAAGCTTCTTACCTGTCGATTCGTAGGGTCGGGGACCCGGGGGGGCTTGGGTAGTTTCTCTATACGCGAGCATGGTGCTCGGGTATATAGAAGCAGGTGAATGCATTTCATGCTCCACGGTTGAGGGGTAGACGGCAGATGGTGACAGCCCTGTCCGTCCTTCGTAATCCCCCACGTTCGGGTATGGTGTAGGAGTACGTAAATTGTCACATGAGGTTGCTGGCAGACCAGTACTCGGTGGCCTCCCGACCTATCTCACACTTAGCGCTAGCTCTTACTCATGTACATGTATGATTACTTACTATTCTTTGAATAGCTGTATCAAGGATATGCCTGCTCTCATAGATTTATTCTTTTATTCTTTAGACCTTCTTCCTTCTTTCTCTGCTCAGGTGTTAGACTCGAGTGTGTGTCACACTATCCCAAAACTATCATGTTTACCCCTGCCATAAGCATTTGGTTCATCTTTGCAATCATGTTATCTTGTTCATATCCATACTAGACTCTTTACACCATGCCTTCCTTTGGGAAAATATAAATAACGATACCCTGAAATACTTCCGGGTGAAATGCTACAACGGTATTTCCGTGCGCTTGCGGAGTTAAATCTGTAATCGTTAAGATTTACCGGTTGACATTCTCTAGTGTCATTGTCTTTTCTGGCAGTGATACTAGGAAATGCCAACAGGCATTTCTGGCGCCGTTGCCAGGGATGGGTCCTATCTCTATTCTTGGTGACGACGCTAAGAAATGCCAACAGTCGGCATCCCCAGATATCCCAATATCTCAATTTAATACATCGAAACATAGGATGTAGGGTATTACATCATACTGACGGCCTGAACCTGTCTAAATCTTGTGTCTCGGTGCTTGTATTACCATCCGGTTCCTGATTACGCGCACCTCTACCAAACAATCTACTACCGCTGGCATACCCATCGGTAGACTACCGACCACATATCGTCGACAATGGCGCGCCAGGTAGGGTTGTGCATGCTGATCCCGTGGCAAACTAGATGGCATATGCTTCGCTATAGCTACGCCTATCGGCTTACGGCCAAGACCACTTTCAGATAGAGAGTCATGGGCTTCTATCAAGTACTGGAGGCAAGCTCGTCAACTAGTACATAGCCAATCAACAAGAGCCGCGGCAACTCAGACTCCCATGATGGCATGCCTCGGCGGCTGTTAGGGCAACTCCCGGCGGCACGTCATGGTGCACGGAGCCGAGCAGCAATCCCAGCGTTTCCACGACTCCGCGTTTCGCAGTAAGGTACTCGAACTTGTCTCCCTAGCAATACACGCGTCCACAGCTGAAGATCCAAACCGCCGCGGCATCAGATGCGGAACGGCACCACGTCCTTACCCTGCGATAAGCCACCACCGATGATTCCAGAGTCAGCCGACCAATAATTGGAGAGGCGTATAGACCTGATCCACAAGACATGCAAGCTACGAGATTTTGCCATGCGAGACAACGCAAGCGAGCCGTTTGAGCCGGAAGCGAGCCGTCGAGCCACAAGTGAGCCGAAAGCGAGCCGCCCGAGAGCCATTAAGCGAGCTACCATGCGAGCCACTAAGCGAGCCGCTAAGCGAGCCGCCCGAGCCACCAAGCGAGACGCTAAGCGATCTGCCCAAGCCACCAAGCGAGCCACCAAGCGAGCCGCCCGAGCCATCAAGCGAGCCGCCCGAATCGCTGACCAGCGGCATAAGGACGACGTCGCCCGGACTACTCGGTCCGACCGCCTGTCACGTCGCAATCATGATCGCCGCGAAGAATGGTGCTATGATGACCGCGATCGCCGCCATGATGACAGGACGGAAAGCTCGAGGGTTGGGCAATTCCGTCACCACCGACTAGATGTTCTAACTAAAGATAAGTACCTTTATATCTGCATTTAATAAAGTTTTCTCCTCGGCCTCTCTCCAATTATTACTTCTTCGTTTTTTCTCCACATTTAACAACTTTTAGATACTCCAACTGTTCTCCATGTGTGATATCTTTAAGATACTCCATACGTTCTCCACCGACTCGCCGACCAACCACGTTCTCATTCGCGTTATCCAGAAGCGGCCCTGTTCTCAATCTCGCACCTACACATGCACGGGCGCCAGCGCTCTGCGTTATGGGCGGTCGGCAGCGGCTCTTCGGCGACGCTTGTACTCCTACGCTTAAACGGGTGCCGGTCACTCTACGCTATGGGGTATGGGAGTCGGGGATGGTGATGCGATAAAGAACCAACCGGAAGGAAATTACTCATATATTTTAAATATGATAACTTAAATAAACATAATGTTTATCTTCATCGCCGAGTTCATATATTTTATTTCTACATCATGTACTACCCATTCTACATATTTGTATTGTAGGGGTCTGGTTCAGTCAACGAGCTTATTTTTTACGCTCGGGGACTGAATCACCCGGGAAGGACAAGAGGATCGTTGGCTGGGTGGTCGTGCCACCTGGCAGTCAGACTTCACCACCGACTAACTGGTCAGATCGTTAGGCTCATGGACTTCATCGCCAACCAGTTGGTCGGACTGTTCGGCGCTCACTTCTGCTCGGTGTTCACTTCACCACCGACTAGTTGGTTGGACTGCTCGGCGCTCATCACCAACCAGTTGGCCACATTGCTCATCGCTTGGGCTTCATCGTCGGTTACGCTGGGGATTTGCTAGCTATGCTTGGGACTCCTCGGCGCTTGGATTCTTCATGCAAAAGTCATCAGCTAAGCTGGGGACTCCTTAGTGTTCGGATTCTTCGTGCAAGAGTCGCCAGCTAAGCTGGGGACTCCCTTGGTGGTCGAATTTTGCTACGTCTCATTGGTGTGCTATCAAGTTGCTCCATGCTGTTCGGATCAGGGTGCTGATCTTGGGCAGCACATCTAGGGTCTTGATAAGTACATGGCAGATGACATTGGCAAGCTTTCAGACTTATTTTCTTTGACCCTGCTACAAGATGTTTCCTTTATCTTCTAGCAGGCTCAGAGACTATAGTGTGTACACTGCACCGTACGGTGCGCGTACTGTCTCAACGAGCTTATTTTTTGACCCTGGCACTATGTGAATTATTCACCTACCACCAGGCTCGGGGACTAAGTGGCTACACTTCACCTGGCGGAGAATGTAGTGTTTTTTTTTCCTGATTTACCCTCCTTATTGACTAAGTCATGGATGATAATCATTCGACCTCGCATATGGAGTCTAAGTGGCTACACTTCATCTAAGGTGAAGAATTTCTCAAATTTTATCTTGAGCCCCTTACATCCTTCTGGCAAGCCTTACTTGAGCAGGTCCGAAGTCTGCTGACCAGTTAAACTGGTCGGCTACTTGTTTCACCGGTCAGATTAACAGTTAAACTGGTCGGACGCCTTCTTCTATTTCTCGGCTTCAAGTTAAACTGCTTGGACTGCTCAAGACGGTGTTGCTCAGTGTATACGAGGCGCTCGGGGACTAGCGATGGGGGATATACCCCCAGGTACCACAAGATGGTACATGGGCCGTGCCACCAGGGCGGTCTAGCCCACAATATAGATGTTGTAATCTAAATAGAATACTTACCATATAACCGATTAGGATACTTTCCTTGTAACCCTACCCCTCCAGAGTATATAAGGAGGGGCAGGGGTCCCCTAGTTGGCATCCCCAAATATCCCAATATCTTAATGCAATACATCGAAACACAGTATGTAGGGTATTACGTCATACTGACGGCCTGAACCTGTCTAAATCTTGTGTCTCGATGCTTGTATTACCATCTAGTTCCTGATTACATGCACCTCTACCAAACAATCTACTACCGCGGGCATACCCCTCGGTAGACTGCCGACCACATATCGTCGACACAACCCTACATCATAGCCTTGATATTGAGCAAGGTCAAAAACTTCAGAGGGGGTTCAGAGACGAGGCACAAATATACCTGCCCTGACTGGCAATGACATTCCCATATGTGTATCCCCTCCCTGCGGTGGCTGCTGCTCCTCATCCCTCTCTCCCAGAAGTGGACTATCAGGTGGTGAAGCCGCTCTGGTCAAGTAAGCCCTGTTGTTCTTATAGGGCTGGTATATTTGTGCCTCGTCTCTGAACCCCCTCTGAAGTTTTTGACCTTGCTCAATATCAAGGCTATGATGTAGGGTTGTGTCGACGATATGTGGTCGGCAGTCTACCGAGGGGTATGCCCGCGGTAGTAGATTGTTTGGTAGAGGTGCATGTAATCAGGAACTAGATGGTAATACAAGCATCGAGACACAAGATTTAGACAGGTTCAGGCCGTCAGTATGACGTAATACCCTACATACTGTGTTTCGATGTATTGCATTAAGATATTGGGATATTTGGGGATGCCAACTAGGGGACCCCTGCCCCTCCTTATATACTCTGGAGGGGTAGGGTTACAAGGAAAGTATCCTAATCGGTTATATGGTAAGTATTCTATTTAGATTACAACATCTATATTGTGGGCTAGACCGCCCTGGTGGCACGGCCCATGTACCATCTTGTGGTACCTGGGGGTATATCCCCCATCGCTAGTCCCCGAGCGCCTCGTATACACTGAGCAACACCGTCTTGAGCAGTCCAAGCAGTTTAACTTGAAGCCGAGAAATAGAAGAAGGCGTCCGACCAGTTTAACTGTTAATCTGACCGGTGAAACAAGTAGCCGACCAGTTTAACTGGTCAGCAGACTTCGGACCTGCTCAAGTAAGGCTTGCCAGAAGGATGTAAGGGGCTCAAGATAAAATTTGAGAAATTCTTCACCTTAGATGAAGTGTAGCCACTTAGACTCCATATGCGAGGTCGAATGATTATCATCCATGACTTAGTCAATAAGGAGGGTAAATCAGGAAAAAAAAACACTACATTCTCCGCCAGGTGAAGTGTAGCCACTTAGTCCCCGAGCCTGGTGGTAGGTGAATAATTCACATAGTGCCAGGGTCAAAAAATAAGCTCGTTGAGACAGTACGCGCACCGTACGGTGCAGTGTACACACTATAGTCTCTGAGCCTGCTAGAAGATAAAGGAAACATCTTGTAGCAGGGTCAAAGAAAATAAGTCTGAAAGCTTGCCAATGTCATCTGCCATGTACTTATCAAGACCCTAGATGTGCTGCCCAAGATCAGCACCCTGATCCGAACAGCATGGAGCAACTTGATAGCACACCAATGAGACGTAGCAAAATTCGACCACCAAGGGAGTCCCCAGCTTAGCTGGCGACTCTTGCACGAAGAATCCGAACACTAAGGAGTCCCCAGCTTAGCTGATGACTTTTGCATGAAGAATCCAAGCGCCGAGGAGTCCCAAGCATAGCTAGCAAATCCCCAGCGTAACCGACGATGAAGCCCAAGCGATGAGCAATGTGGCCAACTGGTTGGTGATGAGCGCCGAGCAGTCCAACCAACTAGTCGGTGGTGAAGTGAACACCGAGCAGAAGTGAGCGCCGAACAGTCCGACCAACTGGTTGGCGATGAAGTCCATGAGCCTAACGATCTGACCAGTTAGTCGGTGGTGAAGTCTGACTGCCAGGTGGCACGACCACCCAGCCAACGATCCTCTTGTCCTTCCCGGGTGATTCAGTCCCCGAGCGTAAAAAATAAGCTCGTTGACTGAACCAGACCCCTACAATACAAATATGTAGAATGGGTAGTACATGATGTAGAAATAAAATATATGAACTCGGCGATGAAGATAAACATTATGTTTATTTAAGTTATCATATTTAAAATATATGAGTAATTTCCTTCCGGTTGGTTCTTTATCGCATCACCATCCCCGACTCCCATACCCCATAGCGTAGAGTGACCGGCACCCGTTTAAGCGTAGGAGTACAAGCGTCGCCGAAGAGCCGCTGCCGACCGCCCATAACGCAGAGCGCTGGCGCCCGTGCATGTGTAGGTGCGAGATTGAGAACAGGGCCGCTTCTGGATAACGCGAATGAGAACGTGGTTGGTCGGCGAGTCGGTGGAGAACGTATGGAGTATCTTAAAGATATCACACATGGAGAACAGTTGGAGTATCTAAAAGTTGTTAAATGTGGAGAAAAAACGAAGAAGTAATAATTGGAGAGAGGCCGAGGAGAAAACTTTATTAAATGCAGATATAAAGGTACTTATCTTTAGTTAGAACATCTAGTCGGTGGTGACGGAATTGCCCAACCCTCGAGCTTTCCGTCCTGTCATCATGGCGGCGATCGCGGTCATCATAGCACCATTCTTCGCGGCGATCATGATTGCGACGTGACAGGCGGTCGGACCGAGTAGTCCGGGCGACGTCGTCCTTATGCCGCTGGTCAGCGATTCGGGCGGCTCGCTTGATGGCTCGGGCGGCTCGCTTGGTGGCTCGCTTGGTGGCTTGGGCAGATCGCTTAGCGTCTCGCTTGGTGGCTCGGGCGGCTCGCTTAGCGGCTCGCTTAGTGGCTCGCATGGTAGCTCGCTTAATGGCTCTCGGGCGGCTCGCTTTCGGCTCACTTGTGGCTCGACGGCTCGCTTCCGGCTCAAACGGCTCGCTTGCGTTGTCTCGCATGGCAAAATCTCGTAGCTTGCATGTCTTGTGGATCAGGTCTATACGCCTCTCCAATTATTGGTCGGCTGACTCTGGAATCATCGGTGGTGGCTTATCGCAGGGTAAGGACGTGGTGCCGTTCCGCATCTGATGCCGCGGCGGTTTGGATCTTCAGCTGTGGACGCGTGTATTGCTAGGGAGACAAGTTCGAGTACCTTACTGCGAAACGCGGAGTCGTGGAAACGCTGGGATTGCTGCTCGGCTCCGTGCACCATGACGTGCCGCCGGGAGTTGCCCTAACAGCCGCCGAGGCATGCCATCATGGGAGTCTGAGTTGCCGCGGCTCTTGTTGATTGGCTATGTACTAGTTGACGAGCTTGCCTCCAGTACTTGATAGAAGCCCATGACTCTCTATCTGAAAGTGGTCTTGGCCGTAAGCCGATAGGCGTAGCTATAGCGAAGCATATGCCATCTAGTTTGCCACGGGATCAGCATGCACAACCCTACCTGGCGCGCCATTGTCGACGATATGTGGTCGGTAGTCTACCGATGGGTATGCCAGCGGTAGTAGATTGTTTGGTAGAGGTGCGCGTAATCAGGAACCGGATGGTAATACAAGCACCGAGACACAAGATTTAGACAGGTTCAGGCCGTCAGTATGATGTAATACCCTACATCCTATGTTTCGATGTATTAAATTGAGATATTGGGATATCTGGGGATGCCGACTGTTGGCATTTCTTAGCGTCGTCACCAAGAATAGAGATAGGACCCATCCCTGGCAACGGCGCCAGAAATGCCTGTTGGCATTTCCTAGTATCACTGCCAGAAAAGACAATGACACTAGAGAATGTCAACCGGTAAATCTTAACGATTACAGATTTAACTCCGCAAGCGCACGGAAATACCGTTGTAGCATTTCACCCGGAAGTATTTCAGGGTATCGTTATTTATATTTTCCCAAAGGAAGGCATGGTGTAAAGAGTCTAGTATGGATATGAACAAGATAACATGATTGCAAAGATGAACCAAATGCTTATGGCAGGGGTAAACATGATAGTTTTGGGATAGTGTGACACACACTCGAGTCTAACACCTGAGCAGAGAAAGAAGGAAGAAGGTCTAAAGAATAAAAGAATAAATCTATGAGAGCAGGCATATCCTTGATACAGCTATTCAAAGAATAGTAAGTAATCATACATGTACATGAGTAAGAGCTAGCGCTAAGTGTGAGATAGGTCGGGAGGCCACCGAGTACTGGTCTGCCAGCAACCTCATGTGACAATTTACGTACTCCTACACCATACCCGAACGTGGGGGATTACGAAGGACGGACAGGGCTGTCACCATCTGCCGTCTACCCCTCAACCGTGGAGCATGAAATGCATTCACCTGCTTCTATATACCCGAGCACCATGCTCGCGTATAGAGAAACTACCCAAGCCCCCCCGGGTCCCCGACCCTACGAATCGACAGGTAAGAAGCTTGGGCACACCCGAAAGCACGATGAACCGCCACCTCAACTTAACTCTATTTCTTATCATAAACATGGTATGAATGATTAAGCATAAAGTTCTACATGGCAACCTCATGACATATAAACTATAGAGTAGCTCATATATCAAGATAATATCATGAGAACTATACTCTAGTTTATTTGCATAACTATATCGATAAAATGAAGGCAAGACTTTGGAGAAATGATTCATCTTATTCATACCAAGATTCTTCTCCAAGGAGTCAAGCCCTCCAAGGTAGCTTTGCCTTGCTCTAGCACTACTAAGGAAAAGGTAAAAACTAGAGAGGTGTGCTCAAGATGTTTTGACTCAAGGTGGTGTGTGTGTTGAGAGAGCACTACCCCTCCTTTTATACATAAAGGAGGTCGGTTTGGGGTGCCATAAAATAGGAAACTAGCCTACACCGCCTCTACATGTCGGTATGCAACCGCCAGAGAAAGGTGGGCCCGAGGGGAGCCAGTGGCGGTGCGGCCGCACCCTGGATGCGGCCGCACCCTGGCCCGCTCCTCTCGCCACCGCCTTTCTCTGGTGGGCTTTTGGTTGGACCAGGGTTGCGGAGTTAAATCTGTAATCGTTAAGATTTACCGGTTGACATTCTCTAGTGTCATTGTCTTTTCTGGCAGTGATACTAGGAAATGCCAACAGGCATTTCTGGCGCCGTTGCCAGGGATGGGTCCTATCTCTATTCTTGGTGACGACGCTAAGAAATGCCAACAGTCGGCATCCCCAGATATCCCAATATCTCAATTTAATACATCGAAACATAGGATGTAGGGTATTACATCATACTGACGGCCTGAACCTGTCTAAATCTTGTGTCTCGGTGCTTGTATTACCATCCGGTTCCTGATTACGCGCACCTCTACCAAACAATCTACTACCGCTGGCATACCCATCGGTAGACTACCGACCACATATCGTCGACAATGGCGCGCCAGGTAGGGTTGTGCATGCTGATCCCGTGGCAAACTAGATGGCATATGCTTCGCTATAGCTACGCCTATCGGCTTACGGCCAAGACCACTTTCAGATAGAGAGTCATGGGCTTCTATCAAGTACTGGAGGCAAGCTCGTCAACTAGTACATAGCCAATCAACAAGAGCCGCGGCAACTCAGACTCCCATGATGGCATGCCTCGGCGGCTGTTAGGGCAACTCCCGGCGGCACGTCATGGTGCACGGAGCCGAGCAGCAATCCCAGCGTTTCCACGACTCCGCGTTTCGCAGTAAGGTACTCGAACTTGTCTCCCTAGCAATACACGCGTCCACAGCTGAAGATCCAAACCGCCGCGGCATCAGATGCGGAACGGCACCACGTCCTTACCCTGCGATAAGCCACCACCGATGATTCCAGAGTCAGCCGACCAATAATTGGAGAGGCGTATAGACCTGATCCACAAGACATGCAAGCTACGAGATTTTGCCATGCGAGACAACGCAAGCGAGCCGTTTGAGCCGGAAGCGAGCCGTCGAGCCACAAGTGAGCCGAAAGCGAGCCGCCCGAGAGCCATTAAGCGAGCTACCATGCGAGCCACTAAGCGAGCCGCTAAGCGAGCCGCCCGAGCCACCAAGCGAGACGCTAAGCGATCTGCCCAAGCCACCAAGCGAGCCACCAAGCGAGCCGCCCGAGCCATCAAGCGAGCCGCCCGAATCGCTGACCAGCGGCATAAGGACGACGTCGCCCGGACTACTCGGTCCGACCGCCTGTCACGTCGCAATCATGATCGCCGCGAAGAATGGTGCTATGATGACCGCGATCGCCGCCATGATGACAGGACGGAAAGCTCGAGGGTTGGGCAATTCCGTCACCACCGACTAGATGTTCTAACTAAAGATAAGTACCTTTATATCTGCATTTAATAAAGTTTTCTCCTCGGCCTCTCTCCAATTATTACTTCTTCGTTTTTTCTCCACATTTAACAACTTTTAGATACTCCAACTGTTCTCCATGTGTGATATCTTTAAGATACTCCATACGTTCTCCACCGACTCGCCGACCAACCACGTTCTCATTCGCGTTATCCAGAAGCGGCCCTGTTCTCAATCTCGCACCTACACATGCACGGGCGCCAGCGCTCTGCGTTATGGGCGGTCGGCAGCGGCTCTTCGGCGACGCTTGTACTCCTACGCTTAAACGGGTGCCGGTCACTCTACGCTATGGGGTATGGGAGTCGGGGATGGTGATGCGATAAAGAACCAACCGGAAGGAAATTACTCATATATTTTAAATATGATAACTTAAATAAACATAATGTTTATCTTCATCGCCGAGTTCATATATTTTATTTCTACATCATGTACTACCCATTCTACATATTTGTATTGTAGGGGTCTGGTTCAGTCAACGAGCTTATTTTTTACGCTCGGGGACTGAATCACCCGGGAAGGACAAGAGGATCGTTGGCTGGGTGGTCGTGCCACCTGGCAGTCAGACTTCACCACCGACTAACTGGTCAGATCGTTAGGCTCATGGACTTCATCGCCAACCAGTTGGTCGGACTGTTCGGCGCTCACTTCTGCTCGGTGTTCACTTCACCACCGACTAGTTGGTTGGACTGCTCGGCGCTCATCACCAACCAGTTGGCCACATTGCTCATCGCTTGGGCTTCATCGTCGGTTACGCTGGGGATTTGCTAGCTATGCTTGGGACTCCTCGGCGCTTGGATTCTTCATGCAAAAGTCATCAGCTAAGCTGGGGACTCCTTAGTGTTCGGATTCTTCGTGCAAGAGTCGCCAGCTAAGCTGGGGACTCCCTTGGTGGTCGAATTTTGCTACGTCTCATTGGTGTGCTATCAAGTTGCTCCATGCTGTTCGGATCAGGGTGCTGATCTTGGGCAGCACATCTAGGGTCTTGATAAGTACATGGCAGATGACATTGGCAAGCTTTCAGACTTATTTTCTTTGACCCTGCTACAAGATGTTTCCTTTATCTTCTAGCAGGCTCAGAGACTATAGTGTGTACACTGCACCGTACGGTGCGCGTACTGTCTCAACGAGCTTATTTTTTGACCCTGGCACTATGTGAATTATTCACCTACCACCAGGCTCGGGGACTAAGTGGCTACACTTCACCTGGCGGAGAATGTAGTGTTTTTTTTTCCTGATTTACCCTCCTTATTGACTAAGTCATGGATGATAATCATTCGACCTCGCATATGGAGTCTAAGTGGCTACACTTCATCTAAGGTGAAGAATTTCTCAAATTTTATCTTGAGCCCCTTACATCCTTCTGGCAAGCCTTACTTGAGCAGGTCCGAAGTCTGCTGACCAGTTAAACTGGTCGGCTACTTGTTTCACCGGTCAGATTAACAGTTAAACTGGTCGGACGCCTTCTTCTATTTCTCGGCTTCAAGTTAAACTGCTTGGACTGCTCAAGACGGTGTTGCTCAGTGTATACGAGGCGCTCGGGGACTAGCGATGGGGGATATACCCCCAGGTACCACAAGATGGTACATGGGCCGTGTCACCAGGGCGGTCTAGCCCACAATATAGATGTTGTAATCTAAATAGAATACTTACCATATAACCGATTAGGATACTTTCCTTGTAACCCTACCCCTCCAGAGTATATAAGGAGGGGCAGGGGTCCCCTAGTTGGCATCCCCAAATATCCCAATATCTTAATGCAATACATCGAAACACAGTATGTAGGGTATTACGTCATACTGACGGCCTGAACCTGTCTAAATCTTGTGTCTCGATGCTTGTATTACCATCTAGTTCCTGATTACATGCACCTCTACCAAACAATCTACTACCGCGGGCATACCCCTCGGTAGACTGCCGACCACATATCGTCGACACAACCCTACATCATAGCCTTGATATTGAGCAAGGTCAAAAACTTCAGAGGGGGTTCAGAGACGAGGCACAAATATACCAGCCCTATAAGAACAACAGGGCTTACTTGACCAGAGCGGCTTCACCACCTGATAGTCCACTTCTGGGAGAGAGGGATGAGGAGCAGCAGCCACCGCAGGGAGGGGATACACATATGGGAATGTCATTGCCAGTCAGGGCAGGTACTGGCAGCTGGGAGTACACAGCTGGGGCGAGTGGCAGCGCTTGGGTTCCTCCAGATGGCTACTTTGCTCCTTACTTTAAGGGGATCCAGCAGGAGATCCATTACACCTTCCAGGGCGGTTGGGGCCAGATGGGGACAGAGCTGGACACCAGGTTTGAGCGACAAGAGTAGCACTTGCAACAGCTATACGTCGCTCCGCTGGGGGAGAGAGTGCAAAACCTCACTGAGTAGATGGGCCGGTTGGCCACACATGAGGAGGTTCAATAGATTCACACACATCAGCAACAGTTCCAGATAGACCTGGCAGCTTACACTTAGGCTTTCGTGGAGTTCCATCAGTCGTACGACACATTCGTCGACCACTTGTACAGCTTCTTCTTGAGGCAGCCAACTCTACAGCAGGGAGGTGTGATAGCTCCACTTCTGTTCCAGTACCAGCATCCGCTCCACCAGACCCCAGTCTAGCAATAGCTCTTCCTGCATGCTCCGATCTCTTACCCCACAGGTATTCCTCCACAGGTTGCTCCGTCGGCGATCTTCCTGCCGCCTCACTACTTCTTGGTGTCGTCCTCGACTCCATAGCAGCAGTAGCCACAAGATCCTCATCGGTTGTTGATGTTGATTTCGTCAACATTTTGGATAGTCAAAAGCATCATAAAAGTGTCACATATGAAAGGACATAAGCCAACCATGAATGATTTTGGTTCAAATAACTTGGAGCCAACTTGGAGTGGTCGGCTGACCCCGCAAGTATGGCTAGTTGACCATCCAAATACATCATCATGGTAGACAATGCTTCTAGAAGGTGTATGCAAAATATGAGCACGATTGGCCCACATAGGGGTGTCGGCCGACCCCCCCTATGGGTCCATTGCACCTCTCAAACTCCCCACAAGCTAGCCATGATCCAAGCAACACGCTCCAAATCAATATCAACCCTTGGATCAAGCTTGTGTTTCCTCTCAAGAGCTCACATTGATCTCACATGGATTGTATGGCCCACATCTTCACCATCCGGACGAACGGAGTGGACCCATTTGCGCTTACCTAACAAGAGGCCCCACGCCAATAGGCCCCACACCAAAGGGGGGAAGCACATCAAGGCTTGATCTTGGCCCTTGATTTAATGGCAGTTTGATCCAAGGGCTATGAAGATACATCACGCGGATCCATGGGCCCACATAGAAGTACTATATATACCCCCTACCCTCCTCACTCTCACTCATGCTTACAAAGGAGGAGCCACTCTTCATATAGCTTCCAAGCTTTAGTAGTAGTGCTATGCAAATAGCGAGTGAGTGAGGGGAGTGTGGAGGAGACCCAGGCCTGTCTGGCATCTTCTCGAGCTGTACCTCAGTGGATGCAGGCTTCTTTGTAAGTAAACATCTGAGATTCTTTTATAGTATTTGATTTCTAGTTCTGGTAGTAGATATATAACTTGTATTTACTAGTACGTCGCTTTACTTTGATAGAGTGCTCTATTCTCGCTAAGGGAACTTAGTGGCGCAAGGTTAGAGTAGTAAGTTATAGTGTAGACGTGGTGTCTAGACTATACCTTGCCTGTGTAGACCACTTGTTGCATGGATTGTTTATGGTAGCTAGCAGGTGGTGACAGCCCTGTCTAGTCTTTGTATTCCACCACGTGTTCGAGACAAGTTTTTAAAAGGTTGGGCAAGCATCAACTGTGTAGCCGCTTCGGTAGGGGTTACATCCCCTACTCTCTCGCCTACCGCCCCCATGACCAAGGGCTATGATAAACGCCTTTATATCTATCTTACCCTACCTGATATCATAGCTATAGGAATCCTCTCTACCCACTATCATAAACCCCTTGTAGCATAATTGGATGAGCTTGATCCTTTGTTAGTTCACTTCACGTTCCCCGTGTAAATCGATACCTAGAATACTCCCAGTGAAGGCTACATTGACAATTGTACGCTTGCGGTTTACCTGTTTGCCACTTCTGGTGTCAACAACAATCTCCGCCTCATGAGTAGTTCTTGTCCTTCGGTCATCGTCATTGTTGGCGGTCCTTAAAGACCAAATTCGATCGCCAAATAAGATAGAAATAAAGGAGAACTAGCATGTCCTACTCACATATTTTATCTATATTAACCTATTTCTTCATGTATTAGAGAATAAGTGTTTTGTAGGACACATGTTGGAATAACATAGAAAATGTGCTCAAAGTATACACAGAAACGCAACATAATGCCATCCGACGAGAGCACTAAGGAGGAAAGGCCCACCTAGCAGAGAAAACCGGGCCCAAGCACGCAAAGACACGGCATAGGCCCAACAAGCAAGCGACCCGCGGAAGGTGGTGGCAGGGAGGTATCACCTGGGGTCGCCGACCCCAGGGGTCGGCTGACCCCCTAGCTGCGCCTCTTGCCTCCAGCTGGCTAGTGGGGCCTCCTCATTACTCCCCCTAGGCGGTTGTGCGCGCATCCTAGGAATATTCCCCCTACAACCGACCATCCCACTAGTATAAGTAGAGGGAGAGGCTCCTCCCACTCACACACACCGCATTTGAGCCTCTCTCCCTCTCTACTCTTGTAGTTTTTACCTTTGTAGTATTTTGGAGCTAGGCAAGAGCATCATTGGAGAGCTTGAACATCTTGGAGTTGTTCAGTATGAGAAATATCAGCAGCTCCCTTATGGCCTTGTTCTCAACCTACCATTGTTGTTATGCCTATGATTTGGAGTTTGGTTCACATGTTATTAGTTTAGCATATGAATCGCTATGTGTTGACGGTAGTCAACAACTATTATAAACTATCAAAGAAACTGAATAATGGGCATAAAAGCAATAGCCAACATAGATTAGGGGTTTAAACTAACAAAATTCCACAGTTTTGGTGAATCTATTTTTCTGCAGGGTTTATTCGGAAAACAGTCAAGAGAGGGCCCACTTGTTAGGTTAATTTGCATATTCCGCACGACCACCAACTCTAGAAGGTTCTAGAGGACGCTAGAGAGCCACCCCCCGAGGCAGACCCCGAGAGGCCACTAGGTGGGGCCGGCCGGCCTCCTCACTAGGCCAGCCGGCCTTTGGGCCCATGATGTCAGCCTCAGCTTCAACGTCGGTTCCTCCACTGCCTTAAGGATTGCATCTAAGCCGTTGATTAAGGTCAGTTTGATCTGAGGGTCCAGAATTGATCCTCCGGCCTATATAAGCCAGCCCCAGCCCCCCAGAGAAGAAGAGAAGATCATAAGATTAGAAGAATCAAGAATCCCCAGAGCTCCACCATATTCTAGGGCATAGCTAGTTAGGATAGATCTAGAAGGAGGCAAGCTTCGCTTGGATTCCTGATCATGTCAAGAGTGCGTCTTGGTAAAGCCTTCTGTATCCTCTCTCTTGTATCTTTCATTATTTATATGTTTGCTACAACAGATTTGACATTGTTCAATATAATATTTATGTTCTTAGTTATCATGTTCATCGTCTACTTTGATTATATGTTTAGTATATCTAGTTTATCTTTATATTCAAACATAAGTTCGTATAGCGCTCACTTTGATGTACACGGGGTGAGTGGTGGACATTGTGTAAGCATGGTGCTTATACGTTGTTTACCTGCGAATGCACCCTATATTCCGGGCCATGTGGTAGATCGCGGATGTGACACTCCCGTTGAGTCCTTTGTAGGCCACTCCCCGAATGTAGGACAAGTAGGATCTTGTTGCGAAGGAAAACATGCTCTGTTCTTGATCTTCCCTAGTAATATCCCTTATGTGTTTATATAAGTTAATCTTAGCTATGACTACTAAACATAATTGCACTAATCATTGTATGCTTTGACTTGTAATTAGGAAAGACATAGGAATATTCTTCTAGTTCTACCTATTCGATGCTAATGCTATAGAAAGGAGTACTCTGAGTGATCATTATCATTTATAACTTATCATTTATCATATATTTATCTTATGACTTACCCCTGTTAAGAGTAGAAAGATTGGATATGGTTATCTCTCCATCATAAGTATAAGTTGTTATCATATTCCTATAGCCCTTCCTTCCCTGTGGTAAAAATATAAATAACGATACCTGGAATTACTCCGGGTGAAATGCTGTAATGGTAAATTATCTGTGCGCTTGCAGATCCTTATATTCATAGTTGCATCATTCTCATAAGTGTCTCATAATTTCCAACAAACATTTCTGGCATCATGCTGGGAATGACAACCTAGCTTAAGTGATGTTAAGAAATGTCAACAAGCATTTCTGACGCCGTTGCCGGGGAAGGAAGTTAGGCATTTAAAAGGAATATTGATACACTTTTACTCACTGATGTGATCGAGGAAACCATTTATCTCTACTCAAACAGGTTTACCCTTGTTCTGTCTACTTTTATATCTTATGCAGGGTAATGTATGACCGGTTTTGATCTTCCGATAAATTTCATTGACGATCCAGAAGAACTAATTAGACGAACAAAAGCCAAACTCAAGAAAGTTCTAGTCTCAACGTCGGAAAACAACCAGATCAGGCAAAGCTTAACACCAGATTTTGAAGCTATGGCTGACAGAACTCTCTGTGAATTCTCTGCTCCAACTACGGCTAACATCTGTACTGGACCGGCAGTGAACATTGGAGACAATGCTTTTGAGCTTAAGCCAGCTCTCATCAACATGGTGCAAGCTAGCCAGTTCCTGTGGAAAGGCACATGAAGATGCTAGTGCTCATCTCCAACACTTCCTGGAGATCTGTAGTACTTTCACCATCAAAGGAGTTACCAGAGACGCCATCCTACTTCACCTTTTCCCATTCTCACTGTTGGGGAAGGCGAAGCAATGGTTCTACACCAACAAAGATAAAAATACTACCTGGGAGATCTGCTCCGCTACCTTCCTAGCAAAGTTCTTTTCCATGGGCAAAACAAATGCTCTGCGTGGGAACATTACAAGTTTTCAGCAGCAACACGATGAATCTGTCCCTGAGGCATGGGAACGTTTTCAAGACTACATATCAGACTGTCCTCATCATGGGATGGAGAATTGGCTACTCATGCAGACTTTCTACCACGGGCTCACCAATAGCACCCGTGAGAACATGGATGCTGTTGCTGGAGGTGCTTTTCTGTCACTTACAATTCCTCAAGCAAGATCTCTAGTGGAGAAGATGGCTTCCAACCAAGGTTGGAATGAAGAACGTCAACAGATCCGCAAGAGAGGTGGAGGTATGCACCAACTCAAGGAGGTAGACATGTTATCTGCCAAGATGGACTTGTTAATGAAGAGGCTTGATGAACGAGCCAATGAGAAGAAAGAAGTCATGCACATTCATGATTCTTGTATGACATGTGAAGAGTGTGGAAACACTGGGCATTCAGGGAACAACTGCCCTGAAATTCAAGAGGATGTGAACTACATCAACAACAACAACTATTGTCCTCAACAAAATCAAGGATGGAATCAGCAATCAAGGCCAAACTACCAAGGTAATTATCAAGGTAATAACTTTAATAATTTTAATCAACCACCCTTGAGAGATTTAGTCCTTGGTCAAGGAAAGATAATGGAGGGATTATCCAGAAAGTTAGCTTCCAATGATAAAATGCTTGAAAATATAAACAATAGAATGGATAGCTTTTCTTCTGCCATTAAGAACCAGCACAGCTTCAATAAAATGATAGAATCACAAATAGCTCAGCTGGCAGCTGCTGTTCCTTCAGCCGACAAAGGTAAGATTCCGGGGTAGCCGGAAGAACCCGAAACTGCAAATCTTGTCGATATCCACAATGCAGGATGCTACTATAGACAGCCATCATCAGGAGGATGGAGAGATGAGTCCATGCCTGTCAAGAAGGGAGACCTAGGACGACCTGTCATCTCCATAGCTCTTGGACCTTATGAGTTCAAAGAAGCTGTCTGTGACTTTGGAGCAAGTGTCAACATTATGCCAAAGGTAATTTACGAGAAAATTCATGGAGAACCTTTGTTGTATACAACCATGCGTTTGCAGCTTGCAGATCAGTCACTCTGCTACCCTGAGGGAATTCTTGAAGATATCTGTGTGCGAGTTGGAAACTCATATGTACCTGCAGACTTTGTAGTGGTGGAAACATGAGGAGATGAGAGGGCACCCATCATTTTGGCCGACCATTCCTGAGTACCACCAAAGCCATCATCTACGCAGACAGTGCCAAGATTTTTTTCACAATCAAGGATAGAAAGGAGAAGTTCATTTTCAAGAATCGAACACTGCAATCTCCTACACATCCACAGAAGGCATACATAAACGAGGACACAAATGCATACAAGAAGAAGAACAACCGAAGAAGGAGGAACAAGACCAGGCAGCCACAAGAAGAATCAGCCAAGATGATCAATTCAGTTAGATCAGAATACGACCATCTCCTTGTCTCACCATACCTCACCAAGAAGGATGATCGAGGAGTACCAACAATCGAGTGTACTATTGCACAAAATATCTTCCACAAGACCTTCTGTGACATTGGATCGAGCGTCAACATAATGTCTAAGGTAACTTATGACCATTTGTTCAAAGAACCTTTGTACCCTATATATATACAGTTGCAGATGGCGGACCAGACATTTTGATTTCCGGAGGGAATAGCAAAAGATCTCATGGTAAAGATTCAAGATCACTATGTTCCCGCCGACTTTATGAACCTGGATATGGGAGAGGAGGACGACACACCCATCATCCTTGGAAGACTGTTCCTCAACACCACCAGTGCAATCATTTACATCAAATAAGGGGAAATCCACTTCCAGTTTTCAACAGAAAAGGTACGCTATTATTTCAATAGTTATACAACTTATGAGCAGCCGAAGAAGAACCGCTCCAGGAGGAGATGTCGATCAAACCAACACCAAAAGAATCATCTTCCAAAGAATAAAAAAGAAGAAGCTGTGAAGGATGAGTCCTCTACACTGAAGTCAAGTCCTCAGACCAAGCAAGTCTGGAAGGAGAAGGTAACACCATCATCAAGCTCATCATCACAAGAGGTGCAACCATCAGGGTCTCAATCCTCGGGACCGACTGATGCACCCTGGGAGGAATAAAGAACATGGCAAAAAGTCCGGTTCGGCAGACTTAAAACAATGAACCCTCACCGGGAGGTAAACTCGGTAGTTATCAATACTTACTTTTAGTATTGCATAACATATTTATTTTCCTTGCACTGCATAATCATTTCTTTAAGCATTTTTCCCTTGCTAATTTTTGCATTAGAAAAGAAAATAAAAATATTGCTCATTGTTGCATAATTTTATGGCATAAAACCCATGAGGATATTCATTGTGGTGGCATAAAAATAAAAATAAATACGGATTCATGTTGTTACATTTTTCTCTGCATCATAAAAGAAAAATTCAAAAAATATTAAGAACGAGATCCTGCTGAATTTTGCTTAGAAAAGAAATCATCAATCATTAAAAGCTCTAGGCAACTGAGGTTTAAGTGGCCAACCACTAACGCTTAACTTGTTGTTGGCGGTTACTAATGACCTATTCCATACCGCCAACTTGTATGAAAATTGGAGAAAAACAAATGTTTTACATGCATATGTCTTTGATATTCACCTAGTGTTAGGAATATGCCCTAGAGGTAATCATAGAGATGATGATATTGCGATTGTATCCATGATATATTATGTGTTCATTGAATATCCATTAAAGACAACTTGTATCGATTGGCAATTATGTGAATTGTTTGTGAAACTCTTTTACTTGTATGGTTATTCTAAAGTTGTCCCTGATCGGAGTTCGTGTGAGGACACACATGAATATTAGATCAGCACATATATTGGTTGATGACTATGTTTCACAAGTCATGGACATAGAGATGTCAAACTAATAGTGTGGGCACATGTATGACATGGGGCTTGACTGACCCAACGTGAGATGTTGTAATTGTCTCTATACATATCATGTACGTTATGTCCTTAGACCTGAGATTGTCGTATGTATTCAAGATGTGAAACGACCTACTTAGGGACTATCAAACACTACTCCGTAACTGGGTAGTTATAAAGGTGGTTTTCGTGTTTGTCGGGAAACATGCTGTGAGACATAATCGATCAAGATGGAATTTGCCCCCCTCCACGTGAGAGAGATATCACTGGACCACTCGAATGATTGGATCAAGAAATGCATGGCCGTGCTTAGGTTAAGTGTTAACCAATGAGCTGGACCAAATATCATGAGGCAAAGGGAATAACATGTATGTGGTTTTGTGGTGGTTCGTCTGATATGATCTTTGCGTATGCATAGGAGTTGACACGCCTTGCTAGAGGCCACTATAAACTATTGGCCGAGTAGGAGTACTCGGGCCATGTCTATGTGTGCGTGAACCCATAGGGTCGCTCGCTTAAGGGGCCGAAAGCCTAATTCGGTTGGACCCAAATTAGACAAGGCTTAGGGTTACTAATGGGC
>JAHUYU010003540.1:0-22426 GCA_030439765.1 Tripidium arundinaceum
TCGGATTTTTCTTTTGTCCAAGGCGCGAATGTAAAACTTTTTTGCGGTGGGTGTGTGGTGTGAGTTGTAACAGGGCTCTTAAAAAACTCGGCCGGTGGGGGAAAGACCGCCCCTACGGTATTAACTAAGAAGAAATTCTTAGTTCCCCGACCGAGAAAACCCCCGAACCCCCGCTCCACCCTTGCACGGCGCTAACCGTTACCCAACCGTTACCCTGGGATGGGCCGGGACATGGGCCGGAGCAGTCCAGTGCTTTGAGTTGGTAGCGGGCGAGGGGATTTTTTTAACCCAGTCTGAAATCCGCTCCCACGGGGAGTCGAACTCAGGACCTGGGAGGTGCCGCCGGAAGCCTTAACCGTCTACTTTATTCTTCTTAATACAATGAAGCGCAGCTCTCCTGCGTTTTCAAGAAAATATATTATTGAAGTATAAGTGAATTGCCCACCTTTTCCTATCAATTTAAGTGGTTGGGTTCTACTGGTCGGTGCATGCAACTCAATATGGTATGAGCGCCGGAGGTCTCAAAGTCCAAATCCTAGCGGGCACAATTAAATAAAATAATTACAGCTGACTCATATTTCCACATTGCAGACCTGAGGAAGCCTTGCCCACCTATTCCTATTAGCTTAAGCTTCTGAGTTTTACCTATCTCCTGGAGTTTTTAATCTTCCATCTTATTTGAAAGTTCATAACTATTGTTTCAAACTGCAAGAATTATAAAATCCAATTGGCTTCTCTTTCCATTTACGTTGCCTCTATTGATAAATAGGTAGAGTTTTCATATCTTAACCGCAGTTTTTTATTTATGCATATGCTGATAGAGAGCCAACAAAAATAATATATTTAACTTGCTGGAAAGGATAACCAGTTTTAAATTAAATTCTTGGAGAGAACATGTTTGAACTTCTTAGTTCCTTGTAAGCATGACTCTTTTGTTACGACCTAAATTTCTTACTTATCCTTTATCTTTCAGGCTGAATTCAAGTAAAATTCTAATTATCACATTTCCCTTGACAACATGAATGCAGGGAATCAGTACATACGATTACATTGTAGCTTTGAGAGGGCAAGAACAACAAGAACATTCTGAGCACCAGAGCCCACAGATGTCCATCATTAGCTCTGTCACAGGACTTAGTACTACTAGCTCTTTCGGTCCGCTTCATCGCGGATCATGGTGTACTCCACCAAGACTATTAGTTGAAGATCAGGTATGATCACTACCACATCAATCTATCAAGACTAGTCTGTTGATTTATTGATTTTTCTTTGTGAACTGACCAGTAAGCAGAACTAAGAGGCAACAATTTTTAAATTGCTATACTATGCTTCATGTGGCTCTCGTTTGGCCATCTGTAGGGTATACCCGCACTTGATTGGGACTAAAAGCCTTTGTTGTCTTTGTATACTTCGTGTGATCTTCTAGTTGTAATTGTAAGTTGGATTAGGCACAACGAATAGTAGATTGATTGTGGAGGATATGAAGGTACACACATATAGGCAAGGATGACCTAGGTTTATAGCAATCAGTGGTGGACCTAGGATTTTTGTATGGGGTATGCCGCGCTAAAATTTTTACAATGTGATTCGGTAAATTCAATTAGCAATTTGTTAAAGAACTGTAAATTTTGCCCCATTATTTGATATACAAGTACTACATCGCACAATAAATTTCAAATTTAACTAATTTACCATGTCTTAGTAAGAGCCGGTCCTGAGATTCAGGGCCGGGGCAAACAATTATATAGAGGCCCTCTTTCACCTCATACTTATTCCATGCACTAAAATAACCTTGTTTCACCTTAAAGTTCATATAAAGACTTATATAATTAAAAAAACACTTACTTTGTCACTTAATAGTGATTATATAAGTAGCAATTCGGAATTTGAGATCACCGAAGGAGCTCAGTAGGCCTGAAACAACAATCTTTGTCCACAGCTGAATGTCTTGTAATTTGTAAATTACGAGATATTGTTTTGTGAGTTGTGATGCTGAAAAGAAAAAGATAGAATAGGAGTCAGAGTCAATCAGCGGTGGTTCTCTCGACGACTCATCCAATCAATCAACAATTAAAATGTTCAATTTAATTTTAGACAGGCCATGGCCTGGACTCTTAGGGACGATGGACGTACATGCACATGATTAGAGACATGGCGTGGAGACAAACGTACACGTACCGGGTCACGGTGTTGGTGACTCGCCGTTGTGTCGCATACTTGCGTTGCGTGATCGGCCAACGGCCGCTGTCTGCCAATCGTATCTATTTTCTTAGGGTATGCCGGGCCACCCCCTGACATACCGCTGGGTCTGCCCATGATAGCAATAGAACCAATCAATGGTGATCCTTGTCTATTAGAGATCAATCTATCTATCCTAGCCATATAGAGCTCGAAGGCCCAGTAGGGGCGCACAGGCCCTGCAGTTGAAGTGTCAGCACCGCAGAAGTTGAGACTGGACCTGAACTTGGTGAAGACGGAGGTCGGGAGCCCTGTGGTGAAAGATATCAGCAAACTGCGACGTTGTGGGGACATGCAGAACCATGATGTCACCAAGAGCACGTGCTCACGGACGAAGTGAAGATCAATCTCGATGTGTTTGGTGCAGCTGATCTCCCTAGTGATGACCACCAGTTTAAACAGGGTTATATGGATTAGTATTTTTGCAATATAATAATATTAAATATTTTACAACCATTTATATATATATAAAATAGTAATGATCGAAGTACATCAGAGACTATGTAGATGTTGAAAATTTCATGTTTTTAATAGTAACTAGCAAACATGCCCACGTACAATTTGTGCGGTGCTCGTGCCAATGCTAATGAGCTAGCTATTTTTGTTGGATTTAACTGCTCTTGGTCCAGCCTTAAATCAAATAAATTTCGAAACCCACAATAAATGCTAGTGCAATACATGATTTATGTTGTATGGGAAATTGATAGGAGATTGGCTCCACTAAAGTAGGTGGCTATTGTATGCACTTGCTGTGAGTTTAAGAAAGTTAGAAGGTTGCCACCTGCACGCGTGCTGCGATGAAATGGGCTCGGGCGGCTAGACCATAATGTGAGTGGTGCGGTGCCAACTAAGGTTTTGGAGTTCCAAATGTAATCTTGTTTATCTTCTTTGTTTCTTTTTTCACTTCTTGAGCTGTTGTATGTTTGTACTCTGTCTCTTTGTTTTAACAAATTTCCAGTAGGGGGCAACCCCTCCTGTTCCCTTCAAAAAAAATTAAAGTGAGAAGGATGAGACTGAGGAATGACTAATTGAGGGACGAAAGAGCAGTGAGGGATGGGCGGAGAAGAGAGTGAGAGATAGCAGCTCCAAACTCAATGTGAGATTGGTGATAGTGAGTGCAAAGAGTAGTGAGGGACGGACGGAGGAGAGAGTGATAGACGGAAGAAAGAAATTTTCAGTTTTTGCTCTTTAATATATCTCACGTACTCAATGCTCATCCCATTTTTCTGCAGGATGTCTCTCATCCGGACATGCCACAGAATTCCATTGGTAAGAAGGCCAGGAAAGACGAAGGAACCAAAAGGAAACCTCCAGGAGCTGTAAAAATCAGCCCATGGTCACTGGCTCACCTCAATGCAGAGGAAGTCTCAAAGGCAGCTGTAGAGGCCAAGAAGAAATCTAAAGTACTCCAGCCGATCACAAGGCGGGGGAATATTCTTAAGCCTGACAAGAGAACAGACAAAAGCAGGGTGTTACTACCTGTACCTGAACGATCTCTGGATCCCATGGCAAGGACATCTGCGAGTGGAACTGACTGCAACTTCAGCGACATGGTCATGGAAACACCTGGCAGCTTAGCCTCATTGCAGCACGAGGCCAGGAGTGTCTTCCAACCTAGTGCTGCATTGTCCATCAGGAGCCTCAACCTTACTTCATCACCGGAGAGTAGCTTGGAGTCACCTGATCTCCACCCCTTCCGTGTCTCTATGTCAGGAGCCGATGAACTCCAAAGCTTCATGTCACTTGCAGCCTCAGAGTCGACTGCTCAGAAGAGTATTGCGCTTTCGAGGTCGACAAGTGGTGGGTATGAAGCCTCAGGAGGTGAGGACAGCGACCGAATACCCTCTAGAATTGTGCACCGGTCATCCAATTGGACAAATGTCATTCTTAATTCAGGTAGGCAGGAAACTATGTCCAATCTGAGCTTGCCTACATCTGTAGGGTTCATTACTAACACCAGGCTGACCTAGCTCAAAATTGTGTTGCTAAGAGTTGTTGACTTTTTAATTAGTTATGTTGTTAGCCTGTGACCATGCATTGGTCAGAACCAGTGTTGGAAACCTAGTTTTGGGTTTTTAGAGTCGGGTGCACTGCTACTACTATATTCTTCTTACTCTTAATGTTTTGCAATCAATGGATATATGTGCCTCTTCAAGCTGGCTATTCTTACTCTTACCATTGTTTACGGTTAGATGATCTGAATTTACTCCACGGCTAGGTTTGCTTGACCATGGTTTTCTGATCTGACACACATTTTAGCCTTATAAATAAAATTATTTCATTATGTTTAGGGTTTATATAAATTTGGCATATAATCTTATAATTCATTTCATTCATGTAAATTTGGAATAAGGCTAAAATGTGTGTCAGATCAGAAAACCATGGTCAAGCAAACCTAGCCGTGGAGTAAATTCAGATCATCTAACCGTAAACAATGGTAAGAGTAAGAATAGCCAGCTTGAAGAGGCACATATATCCATTGATTGCAAAACATTAAGAGTAAGAAGAATATAGTAGTAGCAGTGCACCCGACTCTAAAACCCAAAACTAGGTTTCCAACACTGGTTCTGACCAATGCATGGTCACAGGCTAACAACACATAACTAATTAAAAAGTCAACAACTCTTAGCAACACAATTTTGAGCTAGGTCAGCCTGGTGTTAGTAATGAACCCTACAGATGTAGGCAAGCTCAGATTGGACATAGTTTCCTGCCTACCTGAATTAAGAATGACATTTGTCCAATTGGATGACCGGTGCACAATTCTAGAGGGTATTCGGTCGCTGTCCTCACCTCCTGAGCTTCATACCCACCACTTGTCGACCTCGAAAGCGCAATACTCTTCTGAGCAGTCGACTCTGAGGCTGCAAGTGACATGAAGCTTTGGAGTTCATCGGCTCCTGACATAGAGACACGGAAGGGGTGGAGATCAGGTGACTCCAAGCTACTCTCCGGTGATGAAGTAAGGTTGAGGCTCCTGATGGACAATGCAGCACTAGGTTGGAAGACACTCCTGGCCTCGTGCTGCAATGAGGCTAAGCTGCCAGTGTTTCCATGACCATGTCGCTGAAGTTGCAGTCAGTTCCACTCGCAGATGTCCTTGCCATGGGATCCAGAGATCGTTCAGGTACAGGTAGTAACACCCTGCTTTTGTCTGTTCTCTTGTCAGGCTTAAGAATATTCCCCCGCCTTGTGATCGCTGGAGTACTTTAGATTTCTTCTTGGCCTCTACAGCTGCCTTTGAGACTTCCTCTGCATTGAGGTGAGCCAGTGACCATGGGCTGATTTTTACAGCTCCTGGAGGTTTCCTTTTGGTTCCTTCGTCTTTCCTGGCCTTCTTACCAATGGAATTCTGTGGCATGTCCGGATGAGAGACATCCTGCAGAAAAATGGGATGAGCATTGAGTACGTGAGATATATTAAAGAGCAAAAACTGAAAATTTCTTTCTTCCGTCTATCACTCTCTCCTCCGTCCGTCCCTCACTACTCTTTGCACTCACTATCACCAATCTCACATTGAGTTTGGAGCTGCCTATCTCTCACTCTCTTCTCCGCCCATCCCTCACTGCTCTTTCGTCCCTCAATTAGTCATTCCTCAGTCTCATCCTTCTCACTTTAATTTTTTTTGAAGGGAACAGGAGGGGTTGCCCCCTACTGGAAAATTTGTTAAAACAAAGAGACAGAGTACAAAACATACAACAGCTCAAGAAGTGAAAAAAAGAAACAAAGAAGATAAACAAGATTACATTTGGAACTCCAAAACCTTAGTTGGCACCGCACCACTCACATTATGGTCTAGCCGCCCGAGCCCCATTTCATCGCAGCACGCGTGCAGGGTGGCAACCTTCTAACTTTCTTAAACTCACAGCAAGTGCATACAATAGCCACCTACTTTAGTGGAGCCAATCTCCTATCAATTTCCCATACAACATAAATCATGTATTGCACTAGCATTTATTGTGGGTTTCGAAATTTATTTGATTTAAGGCTGGACCAAGAGCAGTTAAATCCAACAAAAATAGCTAGCTCATTAGCATTGGCACGAGCACCGCACAAATTGTACGTGGGCATGTTTGCTAGTTACTATTAAAAACATGAAATTTTCAACATCTACATAGTCTCTGATGTACTTCGATCATTACTATTTTATATATATATAAATGGTTGTTAAAATATTTAATATTATTATATTGCAAAAATACTAATCCATATAACCCTGTTTAAACTGGTGGTCATCACTAGGGAGATCAGCTGCACCAAACACATCGAGATTGATCTTCACTTCGTCCGTGAGCACGTGGCTCTTGGTGACATCATGGTTCTGCATGTCCCCACAACGTCGCAGTTTGCTGATATCTTTCACCACAGGGCTCCCGACCTCCGTCTTCACCAAGTTCAGGTCCAGTCTCAACTTCTGCGGTGCTGACACTTCAACTGCAGGGCCTGTGCGCCCCTACTGGGCCTTCGAGCTCTATATGGCTAGGATAGATAGATTGATCTCTAATAGACAAGGATCACCATTGATTGGTTCTATTGCTATCATGGGCAGACCCAGCGGTATGTCAGGGGGTGGCCCGGCATACCCTAAGAAAATAGATACGATTGGCAGACAGCGGCCGTTGGCCGATCACGCAACGCAAGTATGCGACACACCGGCGAGTCACCAACACCGTGACCCGGTACGTGTACGTTTGTCTCCACGCCATGTCTCTAATCATGTGCATGTACGTCCATCGTCCCTAAGAGTCCAGGCCATGGCCTGTCTAAAATTAAATTGAACATTTTAATTGTTGATTGATTGGATGAGTCGTCGAGAGAACCACCGCTGATTGACTCTGACTCCTATTCTATCTTTTTCTTTTCAGCATCACAACTCACAAAACAATATCTCGTAATTTACAAATTACAAGACATTCAGCTGTGGACAAAGATTGTTGTTTCAGGCCTACTGAGCTCCTTCGGTGATCTCAAATTCCGAATTGCTACTTATATAATCACTATTAAGTGACAAAGTAAGTGTTTTTTTTAATTATATAAGTCTTTATATGAACTTTAAGGTGAAACAAGGTTATTTTAGTGCATGGAATAAGTATGAGGTGAAAGAGGGCCTCTATATAATTGTTTGCCCCGGGCCCTGAATCTCAGGACCGGCTCTTACTAAGACATGGTAAATTAGTTAAATTTGAAATTTATTGTGCGATGTAGTACTTGTATATCAAATAATGGGGCAAAATTTACAGTTCTTTAACAAATTGCTAATTGAATTTACCGAATCACATTGTAAAAATTTTAGCGCGGCATACCCCATACAAAAATCCTAGGTCCACCACTGATTGCTATAAACCTAGGTCATCCTTGCCTATATGTGTGTACCTTCATATCCTCCACAATCAATCTACTATTCGTTGTGCCTAATCCAACTTACAATTACAACTAGAAGATCACACGAAGTATACAAAGACAACAAAGGCTTTTAGTCCCAATCAAGTGCGGGTATACCCTACAGATGGCCAAACGAGAGCCACATGAAGCATAGTATAGCAATTTAAAAATTGTTGCCTCTTAGTTCTGCTTACTGGTCAGTTCACAAAGAAAAATCAATAAATCAACAGACTAGTCTTGATAGATTGATGTGGTAGTGATCATACCTGATCTTCAACTAATAGTCTTGGTGGAGTACACCATGATCCGCGATGAAGCGGACCGAAAGAGCTAGTAGTACTAAGTCCTGTGACAGAGCTAATGATGGACATCTGTGGGCTCTGGTGCTCAGAATGTTCTTGTTGTTCTTGCCCTCTCAAAGCTACAATGTAATCGTATGTACTGATTCCCTGCATTCATGTTGTCAAGGGAAATGTGATAATTAGAATTTTACTTGAATTCAGCCTGAAAGATAAAGGATAAGTAAGAAATTTAGGTCGTAACAAAAGAGTCATGCTTACAAGGAACTAAGAAGTTCAAACATGTTCTCTCCAAGAATTTAATTTAAAACTGGTTATCCTTTCCAGCAAGTTAAATATATTATTTTTGTTGGCTCTCTATCAGCATATGCATAAATAAAAAACTAGCGTTTTCAAGAAAATATATTATTGAAGTATAAGTGAATTGCCCACCTTTTCCTATCAATTTAAGTGGTTGGGTTCTACTGGTCGGTGCATGCAACTCAATATGGTATGAGCGCCGGAGGTCTCAAAGTCCAAATCCTAGCGGGCACAATTAAATAAAATAATTACAGCTGACTCATATTTCCACATTGCAGACCTGAGGAAGCCTTGCCCACCTATTCCTATTAGCTTAAGCTTCTGAGTTTTACCTATCTCCTGGAGTTTTTAATCTTCCATCTTATTTGAAAGTTCATAACTATTGTTTTCAAACTGCAAGAATTATAAAATCCAATTGGCTTCTCTTTCCATTTACGTTGCCTCTATTGATAAATAGGTAGAGTTTTCATATCTTAACCGCAGTTTTTTTATTTATGCATATGCTGATAGAGAGCCAACAAAAATAATATATTTAACTTGCTGGAAAGGATAACCAGTTTTAAATTAAATTCTTGGAGAGAACATGTTTGAACTTCTTAGTTCCTTGTAAGCATGACTCTTTTGTTACGACCTAAATTTCTTACTTATCCTTTATCTTTCAGGCTGAATTCAAGTAAAAATTCTAATTATCACATTTCCCTTGACAACATGAATGCAGGGAATCAGTACATACGATTACATTGTAGCTTTGAGAGGGCAAGAACAACAAGAACATTCTGAGCACCAGAGCCCACAGATGTCCATCATTAGCTCTGTCACAGGACTTAGTACTACTAGCTCTTTCGGTCCGCTTCATCGCGGATCATGGTGTACTCCACCAAGACTATTAGTTGAAGATCAGGTATGATCACTACCACATCAATCTATCAAGACTAGTCTGTTGATTTATTGATTTTTCTTTGTGAACTGACCAGTAAGCAGAACTAAGAGGCAACAATTTTTAAATTGCTATACTATGCTTCATGTGGCTCTCGTTTGGCCATCTGTAGGGTATACCCGCACTTGATTGGGACTAAAAAGCCTTTGTTGTCTTTGTATACTTCGTGTGATCTTCTAGTTGTAATTGTAAGTTGGATTAGGCACAACGAATAGTAGATTGATTGTGGAGGATATGAAGGTACACACATATAGGCAAGGATGACCTAGGTTTATAGCAATCAGTGGTGGACCTAGGATTTTTGTATGGGGTATGCCGCGCTAAAATTTTTACAATGTGATTCGGTAAATTCAATTAGCAATTTGTTAAAGAACTGTAAATTTTGCCCCATTATTTGATATACAAGTACTACATCGCACAATAAATTTCAAATTTAACTAATTTACCATGTCTTAGTAAGAGCCGGTCCTGAGATTCAGGGCCCGGGGCAAACAATTATATAGAGGCCCTCTTTCACCTCATACTTATTCCATGCACTAAAATAACCTTGTTTCACCTTAAAGTTCATATAAAGACTTATATAATTAAAAAAACACTTACTTTGTCACTTAATAGTGATTATATAAGTAGCAATTCGGAATTTGAGATCACCGAAGGAGCTCAGTAGGCCTGAAACAACAATCTTTGTCCACAGCTGAATGTCTTGTAATTTGTAAATTACGAGATATTGTTTTGTGAGTTGTGATGCTGAAAAGAAAAAGATAGAATAGGAGTCAGAGTCAATCAGCGGTGGTTCTCTCGACGACTCATCCAATCAATCAACAATTAAAATGTTCAATTTAATTTTAGACAGGCCATGGCCTGGACTCTTAGGGACGATGGACGTACATGCACATGATTAGAGACATGGCGTGGAGACAAACGTACACGTACCGGGTCACGGTGTTGGTGACTCGCCGGTGTGTCGCATACTTGCGTTGCGTGATCGGCCAACGGCCGCTGTCTGCCAATCGTATCTATTTTCTTAGGGTATGCCGGGCCACCCCCCTGACATACCGCTGGGTCTGCCCATGATAGCAATAGAACCAATCAATGGTGATCCTTGTCTATTAGAGATCAATCTATCTATCCTAGCCATATAGAGCTCGAAGGCCCAGTAGGGGCGCACAGGCCCTGCAGTTGAAGTGTCAGCACCGCAGAAGTTGAGACTGGACCTGAACTTGGTGAAGACGGAGGTCGGGAGCCCTGTGGTGAAAGATATCAGCAAACTGCGACGTTGTGGGGACATGCAGAACCATGATGTCACCAAGAGCCACGTGCTCACGGACGAAGTGAAGATCAATCTCGATGTGTTTGGTGCAGCTGATCTCCCTAGTGATGACCACCAGTTTAAACAGGGTTATATGGATTAGTATTTTTGCAATATAATAATATTAAATATTTTACAACCATTTATATATATATAAAATAGTAATGATCGAAGTACATCAGAGACTATGTAGATGTTGAAAATTTCATGTTTTTAATAGTAACTAGCAAACATGCCCACGTACAATTTGTGCGGTGCTCGTGCCAATGCTAATGAGCTAGCTATTTTTGTTGGATTTAACTGCTCTTGGTCCAGCCTTAAATCAAATAAATTTCGAAACCCACAATAAATGCTAGTGCAATACATGATTTATGTTGTATGGGAAATTGATAGGAGATTGGCTCCACTAAAGTAGGTGGCTATTGTATGCACTTGCTGTGAGTTTAAGAAAGTTAGAAGGTTGCCACCTGCACGCGTGCTGCGATGAAATGGGCTCGGGCGGCTAGACCATAATGTGAGTGGTGCGGTGCCAACTAAGGTTTTGGAGTTCCAAATGTAATCTTGTTTATCTTCTTTGTTTCTTTTTTCACTTCTTGAGCTGTTGTATGTTTGTACTCTGTCTCTTTGTTTTAACAAATTTCCAGTAGGGGGCAACCCCTCCTGTTCCCTTCAAAAAAAATTAAAGTGAGAAGGATGAGACTGAGGAATGACTAATTGAGGGACGAAAGAGCAGTGAGGGATGGGCGGAGAAGAGAGTGAGAGATAGGCAGCTCCAAACTCAATGTGAGATTGGTGATAGTGAGTGCAAAGAGTAGTGAGGGACGGACGGAGGAGAGAGTGATAGACGGAAGAAAGAAATTTTCAGTTTTTGCTCTTTAATATATCTCACGTACTCAATGCTCATCCCATTTTTCTGCAGGATGTCTCTCATCCGGACATGCCACAGAATTCCATTGGTAAGAAGGCCAGGAAAGACGAAGGAACCAAAAGGAAACCTCCAGGAGCTGTAAAAATCAGCCCATGGTCACTGGCTCACCTCAATGCAGAGGAAGTCTCAAAGGCAGCTGTAGAGGCCAAGAAGAAATCTAAAGTACTCCAGCCGATCACAAGGCGGGGGAATATTCTTAAGCCTGACAAGAGAACAGACAAAAGCAGGGTGTTACTACCTGTACCTGAACGATCTCTGGATCCCATGGCAAGGACATCTGCGAGTGGAACTGACTGCAAACTTCAGCGACATGGTCATGGAAACACCTGGCAGCTTAGCCTCATTGCAGCACGAGGCCAGGAGTGTCTTCCAACCTAGTGCTGCATTGTCCATCAGGAGCCTCAACCTTACTTCATCACCGGAGAGTAGCTTGGAGTCACCTGATCTCCACCCCTTCCGTGTCTCTATGTCAGGAGCCGATGAACTCCAAAGCTTCATGTCACTTGCAGCCTCAGAGTCGACTGCTCAGAAGAGTATTGCGCTTTCGAGGTCGACAAGTGGTGGGTATGAAGCCTCAGGAGGTGAGGACAGCGACCGAATACCCTCTAGAATTGTGCACCGGTCATCCAATTGGACAAATGTCATTCTTAATTCAGGTAGGCAGGAAACTATGTCCAATCTGAGCTTGCCTACATCTGTAGGGTTCATTACTAACACCAGGCTGACCTAGCTCAAAATTGTGTTGCTAAGAGTTGTTGACTTTTTAATTAGTTATGTGTTGTTAGCCTGTGACCAATGCATTGGTCAGAACCAGTGTTGGAAACCTAGTTTTGGGTTTTAGAGTCGGGTGCACTGCTACTACTATATTCTTCTTACTCTTAATGTTTTGCAATCAATGGATATATGTGCCTCTTCAAGCTGGCTATTCTTACTCTTACCATTGTTTACGGTTAGATGATCTGAATTTACTCCACGGCTAGGTTTGCTTGACCATGGTTTTCTGATCTGACACACATTTTAGCCTTATAAATAAAATTATTTCATTATGTTTAGGGTTTATATAAATTTGGCATATAATCTTATAATTCATTTCATTCATGTAAATTTGGAATAATATGACATTTAAGCCTTCAACAAAATTCTTTCGTTATGTTGCCTTGATCAGATCTGACAATTTCTCACGAAGAACAAGTATAAATATGAAAGAGATCCTAATTTTCTACTATAACCTAATAGGGCTCTTGTATTCTTATCCATGTTTTCAAGTCTAATTGTGATTTTGTCATTCATACACCTTTGAGAGACTTGAGAGTACCATTGGAGGAACTTAAGCATGTTTCTTTCTAAAAATTCAAAAACTTCGGGAAGTTCGATCAAACCAAAGGACGAGGAGCCTCTCCATCCAAGTTGGCCAGTCTTGCGATCTCTCTCGTAACAAGGTGAAAGCTACAAGCCCCACATGACTAAGGTAAGATGGGTGAGTCTCTAAATACCAACTTATTCAATTCAAGAGATAAGGTGTTGGTTTGTATACAAGTTTTTACATGACGTTAACTGTCAGGATCATCTCCCTTTTAAATGAGTACCTAAGATAATAGTCATCCATTGACTACTAAATTAGATGGCTCACTTAATTGGTCATCCCGGCACATCTCCCATTTGATATACTAATCTGTGCCAACTTGCATCCAGGATCAAGCTAAAGAGAAAGAATACATCACAACCACAGCTAGAACATATTACAAATTCGAGTACTTAAGTTTGCAAGTCAAATTGTTCCACAAACTTAGTTCATAACACCATAAAGTACCAACATCACATGAAAAACATCATAGCCTAGCGTAAGTCTTTAACATAGTTTAAAAGATAACAGTGTGCGGGGGTGCCACGTCACACATCTACGAGGCTTAGCCTCTTCACCACTCTTGGTCCTCCTGGGACTCGGGAGCATAAAAGAAACCATGCACGGGAGCGGTACTACCTGCAAAACTCAAGATTATCGCAGGGTGAGTACTTAATTGTACTCTGCAGAACTTACTCAATATAATAAACAAAGGAGTATGCATTTGGATATTAGCAAGGAGTACAATTGATTTTGCATAAACGCATTTTATACAAGAATAATAAATGTGGTCAATAGACTTAAGTATAAACATAGCATGGGTGAATGAAATAAGCATTTGCATTTGGATCTCGATCTTTCACGAGTCTTTGTTCCATCTCAACTCTAGTTCGTATTTAGAAGTACAGAGCTTATAGCTTTCGAATAAGAAACTCTGAAGAGGGGTACACATTAACCCCACCAAAGACAAGGGATATCACCCGAAAGACCCGTCGGTGCATAAGGGATATCTCGGTGTCTCAACCTTTCACCAATCCGGCTAATGGTGTCCATCAACGGTTAGATAGGTCCCTGGGTAATGGCATCCCATCTACCCAATGCCACCTTCATGCCAAATCCATGGATAGACCGGTCGCAATTAGGTACTTGGCTTGTCATCCCCATTTATGGCAAGTGGTTTGTACAATTATGTTTATGACTTGCTACCACGGATACATGGTCCTTAATCAGTTAGCGAGCTATGTCATCCAAGACCATCACCCGTCTTGCCATGACCATACCCCTCGCTGACCATTCATCATCATTCCATTCAACATTGATCAAGTTTTAGATATAATCTATTCATGTAGCATTAGTGGTCAAACATGTCCTATATCGCACGAGTAATGAGAAACCCATCATTAGCTCGACTTCTATCGACTAAGCAAACTAAGCATGGATTATCGATACTTGAAAGTAAACAGACAATGTTTAAGTGGTGTGGTAACATCAGGGTATGAAAGCTCAACTAGGAGACTCATGGGTATACTAATCATATAGTAACATAGCGATGCAATAAATAGTTCATTATGCATTTGCAAAGCATAGGGATGCATAGGGGCCTGCCTTGAGCGATCTTGGGTGGCTCATCAACGATGTCGGCCTCCTAGGGTTCTTCTACAATGACCTCCTCAAGAACTTCGTCACCTATACATGTATGATGCTATGAGCACAAATGCATAAAGTAAATGGTATGATATGATATGATATGCATTGACGTTGCTGAAGTATGATTCAATTATATGTATTATGTGTAAGTATCATAGTGTATATGGGCTGTCGGTCTGCATTGGCGAATAATCCGCCAAAGGGCACGGACAGTCCGCGGAGATGGATACTTAGTGAAATTCTGAAAGTCTGACCTTACGGACACTCCGTCACTAGGCACGGACACTCCGTCAAGGTTGGATAGAAACTTGCTAGCCTTGGGTTGCAAAATTAAATTTAGACGGACACTCCGTGGGTGTACATGGACACTCCGTCTATTTTAGGACTTAGGCATTTTGGTGACCAAGTCTGTGTAAGACTGACGGACGCTCCGCCAGTGGGCGCAGACTTTCCGTCAAGTGAAGTATGTAGCCTCTTGGGTGTTTTGCTCTCTGGTGGGAGGGACGAGACGTTCCGTCGAGTATGACGGGTAGTCCGTCCTGGCAAGTCTGTAGGGTACTTAGTTCTTCTAAGTGTTGAAGTTCGCACGGAACATTCCGTCAGAGATGACGGATGCTCCGCCACGAACTAGCTGCTCTCGGGTTTGGAAATGATCTCAAAAAATATTCATGACGAACTCTCCATGGAAATTGATGGAGACTCCGCAGGACAAGTCTGTAGCTTCTACTTCTCTGTCCCTGTGAATAATTTAACAGAGACACTCCGCCAGTGGTGACGGACACTCCGTGGAATTATCCAGTGCTCTGCCTAAGTGTTTTGGTCGTGCTGTAGCATTGATGGACTCTCCGCCAGACACGACGGACTCTCCACCAGATGCTGGGCAGTGCTTGCTTGATACATCTTGAAATGCAATTTTTGGGCTAGGGTGTTTGCATGTGCAAATCATCTTCAGGGTAGTTCCCCAGCATACTATAGAGCATACTAGCTAAGTGATTCGAGCTACATTGCGTGCAAACATGCTCTAGGTCTTGATTTGGCCATTCCTAGGGTTATGGCAATGTGAAGCAAGAATTTGTGTTTGAGCTCGGTTTGATCTTACAAAGGGTAGCAAGATGAAGATCCCAAGCTCCTCAATGTGGTGGAGAAGCTGGATCTCCCCTTTGGTGACTTGGTTCTCCTTCTTCTTGCCTCCTTCTCCTCCTTGCTCCAAAATGGTAAGGATAAGAGGGCTCCTCCCTCTTCCAATCCCCACCTTGTGGTGCTCGACTCCTAAATAGACTCCATGGTGGTGAGCAGCTGGTGGCAGCCTCCAATCCCCTCCCCTTCTCCTCCTCTTCCTTCTCCTTGCTTGCTTGGGCATGTGAGAGAGTAGAGAGAGAGTGATGAACTAGGGAGAGAATATGACGGTGAGAATGAGTGAGGGAGCTGAGTGTGGTGTCTGGTTTGGCTATCCACGAAGTGGACAGCTGTGGGGTGGTGTGGGGCCAGTTTGGTTTACAAAGTGACACCTAAGTCTGCTACATGTGTTTATTTGACAGACAGTCCGTCAGGAATGGCGTACAGTCCGCCAGTGTACAAAGTGCGCTGACAAAATCTGACAACTGCCAGTCTGTGTAAATGGCTCGACAGACACTCCGTAAAAAATGACGGACACTCCGCTAAGCAGTTTTGATTCAGTTTTTTGCACAAGTTGATTTCCAATTTGGATTTAAAATGTATATGATGCCCATGATGAATATGAAAATAAACATGTCATGATCGGGTCATGACAAACCTCCCCCCTTGGAAGAATCGTGCCTTGAGATTCTTCAAAATAGATTTTGTGCATCTAGAATCAAAATTCTAAGAAAATAGAGTTTTATTCTACTTTAAAACTACACTAAGGATTTAAACTCCTCCCCGAAACTAAAACTTAGCTAAAAAGGTACCTAGGGTCAAATAGGTGAGGATACTTCTTCCTAATCACATCCTCAACTTCCCAAGTTGCTTCTTCCACCAAATGACGGCTCCATTGCACTTTGACCATTTTGATTGTCTTTGTTCTTGTTTGCCTTTCCAAAAAGTCAAGAATAGCAAGTGGATGCTCCCTATAGCTCAGATTTTTGTCCATATCAATTTCTTGTAAATCGACCACGTTGGTGGGAACCTTCAAGCATCGCTTAAGTTGGGATACATGAAAAACATTGTGTACTCCCAAAAGCGAATCCGGGAGTGCAAGTGCATAAGCAACTTCACCCCGCTTGGCATATATTCTATATGGTCCCACATATCTTAGTGCAAGTTTTCCTTTCTCTTGGAAATGTTGGGTACCTTTGAATGGTGTAACCTTCAAGTACACATATTCACCAACCTTGTACTCCACTTTTCTTCTATGGTCATCGGCATAAGCTTTGTATCTCTTGTGCTGCTCTCAAAGCTATTCGGATTTGGTCTACTTTTTCTTCGGCCTTGTTGACACGCTTTGCACCATATAAGCACATTTCTCCTACTTCGGACCAATTTAGCGGTGTCCTACAATCTCTTCCATACAAGGCTTCATATGGGCTCATATTAATGCTAACTTGGTGACTATTATTATAGGCAAACTCAGCAAATGGCAGACAAGTGTCCCAACTGCCGCTATGCATAATAGCACAAGCCCTTAGCATATCTTCTAGGATTTGATTGACCCTCTCGGTTTGACCTCTGGTTTGTGGATGATAAGCTGTGTTGAATAACAAGGTGGTTCCCATTGACTTATGCAAAGCTTCCCAAAATTGAGAAGTAAACTTTGGACATCTATTTGACACGATTGTCTTCAGAATACCATGTAGACAAACTATCTTGGTGAAATACAACTCTACATACTTGGAAACTGAATATTTAATCCTGACCGATATAAAATGAGCTGACTTTGTATGCTGGTCTACTATCACCCAAGTAGAATCATATCCACTAGATGTTCTTGGCAAACCTGTGATAAAATCCATGGTTATGTCCTCCCATTTCCAAGCTGGGATAGGTAGTGGTTGGAGAGTTCCAGCCAATTTGAGATGCTTGGCCTTGACTCTGCAACAAACATCACACTCTGCTACATATCATGCAATATCCTGCTTAAGACCTTTCCACCAAAAAAATTTTCCTCATGTCCCGGTACATTTTGTTGCTTCTGGGAGTGGATGGGGAAAAGAGATTCATGAGCCTCATTTAATATTTGCGTCTTCAATTTTGCTTGATTTGGCACAACTAGCCTCTTCCCAAACCACAATGTTTTATATTGGTCTAGGTGGAAATTCTTATATTTTGGGTCTTCTAGCTTCTCTTTGACTATAGCAAGATCCTCATCTAGATGTTGCCCTTCTTTAATATCTCTCAACAAATGAGAAGTGTAACACCCTAAAATTTGCTTTCTGAAAATAAGAATTTAAATTGATTTAATTTGCTTAGTTGCTCTCAATTCATAGGAAAATATTAATGATTTATAAAATATCCTAAAAAGAACTATAAGGTAAAAACCTTGAAATGTTGCATTCATGCTGCTGCATAGTTTTATTGTTTGCCTTGTGTGTGCCTAGCTAGTGGTTTAAATCAATTTTGTGAAAATCCCATTCAAAATTTTATTTGAAAAAGGGTAAAAACATTTCCTTTCTTTTCCTTTTTCCTTAAATGCTTTCGGCCTGCCAAGCCTGGCGGCCCAGCCCACAACAAGCTGCCTCCCTCGCTCGCGTGCACAGCAGCTGGCCCAGCCCACCGCAGCGAGTAGCGCAGCCGCGCAGCTCGCTCCCACAGGCACCGACAGCTGGAGCCCGCGCGACAGCCTCCCGCTCCCTACTGTTGACAGTTGGGGCCCGCCCGTCAGTGGGGCCCGGTTGTAGGGTCGTCCCCGACCTAGGGTCGGACTTGAGCGTGAGTCGGAGGCGCCGCACCGGTCGACATCGTGCGCACAAATCGAGGTTCGTCGCCCCGCGCCTATAAATAGGTGGGACCCCGTGCGTCGCTGCCACCTTTGCCCTAAACCCTAGCCGCCTTAGCGAACCCTAGCTGGAGATCACCGCTCCGCCGCCCGAGATCGCCGCTGCCGTCGATCTCCACCTCCGCCGCTTCTCCGCCGTCGAGAACTGTCCACCGAGCTTCGCGTGGAGCTGGTGAGCACACCCATGCCCCACGCGTGCCCTCTTTCCCTCTCCGCACCACTTAGGGCGCCGTAGTTGTGCCGCCATCGCTGCTCCGCTCCGCCGCACGCGCTGCCACCTCCGGCCGTACCCCATCGTGGGGATGGGCCCCATCGAGTTCGCCGCATCACGCGTTGCGTTCCCGTGCCTTCGCCTTGGGCCAATGTGCCCCACAGCCCCGTCCCGCGCGAGCTCACTGCTCGCCAGCCATGGCGCGCCGCCGCAAACCACGCCGCCTCGATGACCATGGTCCACCATGGACCCGTGGACGCGGTCCACCACCGCGGTCCACTACCGGTCCACCGCCCTGCCCAATCGCCGGCCGCCGCGTGGCCAGTCAACGCGGCCACCACCGGTCAACCTGGCCGTTTTGCAAAAAGGCCCCTGCCTTTTCCCGAAATCAACCCGCGGTCCAGTTTTCAGTATAAAACCCTGTTCTATTTATTTGAAATACGAAATTAGTTTGGTTTATTTTTAGAAATGCCATCAGCACTTGTTTAGGCCATATCTTGCTCGTTTTAGCTCTGATTTAGGTGGTTTTCGTCTCTACGAGTTCGTCTTAACGAGTAGAATAGTTTTATGAGCTTGTTTACCTCTGTATCATGTATTGGTGCACTATTTTCTAATTAAGTGCATGTTTTGCTTGTACGTGTGCTCCAGTGTGTGATGCTTGGTGCGTATAGAAGGCGATCAATTCGTGGGTGACGAGGAGCATGAACCTGAGGAGTTTGAGTAGCCCGAGCTTGGAGAAGGAAAGTGCGGGCTCCTTTGATCATGGTCTTTACCTATACACTTTAATCACATTTACATTTCATGCATGTGTCTTAATACTGTGAACCCTAAGGACTTGCCTAGTCTTATCTTTCATTTCTTGTTACCTTTGGGGTTCCACAGATGGGTAGTGTAGTTATGCTTAGCTGCTCCAACCCACAAAGATACATGGTCATGATGTAATACTGTCTAATGGCTTATGCAACCAGTGATGATAAAAGATGCTTTTGTAGCAACATGGTTTAAGCTAAGGGGGAACGAGTATTGGAGCCCTTCCCATTTGGGGTACTTGTGTCTGCCCTCCCTAAGGACCGGTTCATGGAGCGACCACCTAGGACATACCGTACAACCTCAACCTACATGGCTTTGGCTTGGCGTAGTAGCAGACCTTCTACTAGGTAATACTAAGTATGGTAGTTCGGGTCTCATTGGGGGAGAATTCGGGTGGCTACCTAGGCTACCCACGACAGCGGCTAACCATGCGCCGAAACCGAAACCTAGCGGGTTGTTGCTTACTAGCAGGAACTGTGAAAAGCCTTGTAGTGAAACCCTGCCCGCTCACCTTGGAAGCGTTAGGGGGTCGACGGGCCCCGGGCAAATGGGAATCACGACTTGAGGGTAAGGTTGTACACCTCTGTAGAGTTTAAAAGTGATATATCAGTCGTGCTCATGGTTACAAGCGGAGAGGGAAAGAGGGCACGCGTGGGGCATGGGTGTGCTCACCAGCTCCACGCGAAGCTCGGTGGACAGTTCTCGACGGCGGAGAAGCGGCGGAGGTGGAGATCGACGGCAGCGGCGATCTCGGGCGGCGGAGCGGTGATCTCCAGCTAGGGTTCGCTAAGGCGGCTAGGGTTTAGGGCAAAGGTGGCAGCGACGCACGGGGTCCCACCTATTTATAGGCGCGGGGCGACGAACCTCGATTTGTGCGCACGATGTCGACCGGTGCGGCGCCTCCGACTCACGCTCAAGTCCGACCCTAGGTCGGGGACGACCCTACAACCGGGCCCCACTGACGGGCGGGCCCCAACTGTCAACAGTAGGGAGCGGGAGGCTGTCGCGCGGGCTCCAGCTGTCGGTGCCTGTGGGAGCGAGCTGCGCGGCTGCGCTACTCGCTGCGGTGGGCTGGGCCAGCTGCTGTGCACGCGAGCGAGGGAGGCAGCTTGTTGTGGGCTGGGCCGCCAGGCTTGGCAGGCCGAAAGCATTTAAGGAAAAAGGAAAAGAAAGGAAATGTTTTTACCCTTTTTCAAATAAAATTTTGAATGGGATTTTCACAAAATTGATTTAAACCACTAGCTAGGCACACACAAGGCAAACAATAAAACTATGCAGCAGCATGAATGCAACATTTCAAGGTTTTTACCTTATAGTTCTTTTTAGGATATTTTATAAATCATTAATATTTTCCTATGAATTGAGAGCAACTAAGCAAATTAAATCAATTTAAATTCTTATTTTCAGAAAGCAAATTTTAGGGTGTTACACTTCTCATTTGTTGAGAGATATTAAAGAAGGGCAACATCTAGATGAGGATCTTGCTATAGTCAAAGAGAAGCTAGAAGACCCAAAATATAAGAATTTCCACCTAGACCAATATAAAACATTGTGGTTTGGGAAGAGGCTAGTTGTGCCAAATCAAGCAAAATTGAAGACGCAAATATTAAATGAGGCTCATGAATCTCTTTTCCCCATCCACTCCCAGAAGCAACAAAATGTACCGGGACATGAGGAAAATTTTTTTGGTGGAAAGGTCTTAAGCAGGATATTGCATGATATGTAGCAGAGTGTGATGTTTGTTGCAGAGTCAAGGCCAAGCATCTCAAATTGGCTGGAACTCTCCAACCACTACCTATCCCAGCTTGGAAATGGGAGGACATAACCATGGATTTTATCACAGGTTTGCCAAGAACATCTAGTGGATATGATTCTACTTGGGTGATAGTAGACCAGCATACAAAGTCAGCTCATTTTATATCGGTCAGGATTAAATATTCAGTTTCCAAGTATGTAGAGTTGTATTTCACCAAGATAGTTTGTCTACATGGTATTCTGAAGACAATCGTGTCAAATAGATGTCCAAAGTTTACTTCTCAATTTTGGGAAGCTTTGCATAAGTCAATGGGAACCACCTTGTTATTCAACACAGCTTATCATCCACAAACCAGAGGTCAAACCGAGAGGGTCAATCAAATCCTAGAAGATATGCTAAGGGCTTGTGCTATTATGCATAGCGGCAGTTGGGACACTTGTCTGCCATTTGCTGAGTTTGCCTATAATAATAGTCACCAAGTTAGCATTAATATGAGCCCATATGAAGCCTTGTATGGAAGAGATTGTAGGACACCGCTAAATTGGTCCGAAGTAGGAGAAATGTGCTTATATGGTGCAAAGCGTGTCAACAAGGCCGAAGAAAAAGTAGACCAAATCCGAATAGCTTTGAGAGCAGCACAAGAGATACAAAGCTTATGCCGATGACCATAGAAGAAAAGTGGAGTACAAGGTTGGTGAATATGTGTACTTGAAGGTTACACCATTCAAAGGTACCCAACATTTCCAAGAGAAAGGAAAACTTGCACTAAGATATGTGGGACCATATAGAATATATGCCAAGCGGGGTGAAGTTGCTTATGCACTTGCACTCCCGGATTCGCTTTTGGGAGTACACAATGTTTTTCATGTATCCCAACTTAAGCGATGCTTGAAGGTTCCCACCAACGTGGTCGATTTACAAGAAATTGATATGGACAAAAATCTGAGCTATAGGGAGCATCCACTTGCTATTCTTGACTTTTTGGAAAGGCAAACAAGAACAAAGACAATCAAAATGGTCAAAGTGCAATGGAGCCGTCATTTGGTGGAAGAAGCAACTTGGGAAGTTGAGGATGTGATTAGGAAGAAGTATCCTCACCTATTTGACCCTAGGTACCTTTTTAGCTAAGTTTTAGTTTCGGGGAGGAGTTTAAATCCTTAGTGTAGTTTTAAAGTAGAATAAAACTCTATTTTCTTAGAATTTTGATTCTAGATGCACAAAATCTATTTTGAAGAATCTCAAGGCACGATTCTTCCAAGGGGGGAGGTTTGTCATGACCCGATCATGACATGTTTATTTTCATATTCATCATGGG
>JAHUYU010002053.1:0-21493 GCA_030439765.1 Tripidium arundinaceum
TTATGTCAATGTGCTTCGTTCTTGAATGTTGAACCGGATTTTGTGTCATCTTGATTGCACTTTCATTGTCACAAAACAAAGGCACATTCTTGAACTTGATTCCAAAGTCATTCAAAGTGGCCTTCATCCAAAGTAATTGTGCACAGCAACTACCGGCACTAATGTATTCGGCCTCGGCGGTAGATAGTGCAACACTATTTTGTTTCTTTGATGACCATGAAACAAGAGACCTTCCAAGCAATGAGTTTAATGTATATATGGTACCACTATTGCTTCTATGTTTTGATTGATCTAGTGGTAGCATATGACATGTTTGTGGGCTTGCAAACCTAGTGTTGAATCTAGAAAATGAGCTCATGATGTGTAATTCAACATGGTCAAGATAACCCTTATACTTTATGAGGTGTGAAGAAGCTTGTCCTTGGATCAAACCGAATTACATATTCTAGGCAAGTGATCTAGATTGAACCATAATTTGGACTCCCTCATAATTGATTGACTTGACTTTCACTAAAATTGGCACCTTTTTGGTGATTGTTGACAAAGGGGGAGAGAAAAGTCACAAAGATAGAAAAGTCACAAAGATAAAGTTAAGGGGGAGAGAAAAGTTTCTAAGGGGAAGAGAAAGCATAAGATAAGACATTGGAAAGGGATCAATTAAAAATTTGAGCACACAAGTAGGGGGAGCAAGCTCATGAATTATTTGTTGCATTTGTATGTGCATTAACATGATGAATTGTTGCATTGCAAAGCTTAAATTCATATTCATGATTGCTTGGTGTATGTTAGAAATAGAACTTGAATGATGATTTATTAAGAGTAGCTTTACAAGTAGTATCTAGACACCTTGCTTATAATGTTGATCTCACGGGGTACTTTAGTGTTTATGATCTTTACAAGTGATGAATCACAAGTGGTGTCTAGCTACATCGATGCTAAGGATGGTATATAAAGGCAACTCCGATTGGTATCACGCTTCAAAGGTCCATTCTATATACCTTAGCATCAATTTGATAGTAGTTACTCTCCCAAATTTCGAATCCATACATATGTGCAAAATTGAACCAAACTCATGGAAGCACATATGTAGGGGGAGCTAATACTATCGAAATTGAAAATTGATTTCATTTCATATCTTTGTGATGGTTGTCATCAATTACCAAAAAGGGGGAGATTGAAAGCCCAAGTTTGGTTTTGGTAATTAATGACACCAAGTTGCTAATGCCATGTGTTAAGTGTTTTGAGCTAGGCATAAGCAACACATGTGATGAAGGTGTACGTGGCAAGGAGTGGTGGCCACAAGATCACAAAGAGATGGTGCATGGACATGAAATGACGATCATGGTGAAGATGCACATAATACAATGGATATGATGATCAAGTGAAGAGAAGGATCTATGAGCGCAAGGCAAAGGTATAACCATAGGGTTTTCCTTTTGCCGGTCTAAGATGAGTAGAGAAGTGATTGACCAGGTTTAGGATACATAGCCGACTATCAAGAGGGGCAATCACGGTTAGCTCGGGAATCAAGTGCCACTAGATCAATGTCTTAAGCATATGCATTTAGGATCTAGTAAAGAGCTAACATAACGCCTTGGAAAAATGTTTGTGAAATGCTAACACACATGCACATGGTGGTGTACACTTGGTGGTGTTAGCACATTTGCGAAGGCGGTGGAGTTTAAGCGGTAGAGAGGGGTTTGGGTACATTCGGCGCTTTTTGGAGAAGTGAAATGCCTATTTTCTATTGCGCCGAAAGTTGGAAAAGAAACGGAGGCGAACGGAGGTCAGTGCGTGCACCGGACGCTGCACCGGACGCTGCACCGGACGCTGCACCGGACGCGGGGCGCGTCCGGTCAGTTCATCGCGGCGCGGGTGCTGCTAGGGTTTGTGACCGGACGCGGGTCTGGCCTGACCAGCGCGTCCGGTCAGTTCAACCGGGCGAAAACGTTAAACGCGTGACCGGCGCGTCCGGTGCCCCACGGGACCGGAGCGTCCGGTCATGCGTCCAGAGAAGCCGAGCACAGCGAAGCGCGATCGGACGCGGCTGGCGCGTCCGGTCATGTACGACCGGACGCGTCCGGTCGCGTCGGGTGCTTACTGGAACGCGACCGGACGCTGGCACTGTCGCGTCCGGTCGATCGAAGGAGCGCGTCCGATCAGCTCAACGGCTAGTTCGGACGAGCACTGTTCACGTCTGTCGCGTAGTGACCGGACGCGTCCGGTCACCCTGACCGGAGCGTCCGGTCAGCGCGATTTCTGCTGCGTCGTTTCTAACGGCTAGCTGCGTACCCCTTCGTTATAAATAGATGGTGGCCGGGGTTTGAGGGTAACTCTTGCACATTTTGAGACCTAGAGACATACTTTGAGCTAGAGAACAACCCCTCCACTCATCTCTTTGATTGATTGCACATCTTGAGTGAGATTGAGTGAGATTCAAGTGCATTGCTTGAGAGTTGCATTCTAGAGGCACTTGATCTTTGAGTTGCTGCGGATTTCTTGTTATTCTTCCGTGTTTCCCGACACGGTAGACGGCTTGGAGCAGCGGAGGTGATTGAGCTCGCAATTGGAGATTGTTGGAGCCTTCACCAAGTGTTGTAAGGGGTTCTTGATCCTTCCCCGCGGGAGTTCGCGAATTGGATACTCTAGTGGAGCTCGTGGCTTGGAGGATCCCCATCTTGTGTGCGGTTGTGCGGCGCCCGCCGAGGGCTCAACTCTTGATAGTTGATTAGCTCGCGAACCGACAAGTGGGTGCATCGCCACAACGAGGAGTAGCTTGCCGGGAAGCAAGTGAACCTCGGGATAAATTCTTGTGTCATTCTCTTCCCGAGGATTTCTCTTGTGTGATTGATTGATTGGTACTTCTCATCTTTACACGGCGGTATATTCACTCGAAGCTCTTCTCTCGTTTTACATCTCATATCTAGCTTGTTGTTGTTGTTGTGTTTAGTGGATAGCCTTGTACTAGAATTGTGTAGGTGGCTTGCTTAATTAGTTAGAGCTAGTGCTTCGCCACCTTTCGTACTAACTTGTGGTTAAGTAATTTGTGTAGAAGTTTTTATTAGGCTATTCACCCCCCCTCTAGCCTATTTGGACCTTACACCCCACCATAGGCATTGCCTAATGCACGGGTGAGATCATCCACTTCTCTCTTGAGAGTCTCATTTTCAACCACAAGTGATGAATCACTAGTAGTAGAGATAGAGTTGGTTGTGGTGGATGATGATGAGCTACATGAAGCATTAGTAGGACCAACAAATAAAGAATCATCAATAATATCACATGTTAGTCCAATATCACAAGTGACGATCACTTGCTTTTCCTTAGCTTCCTTCATGAACTTCTCTAACTTGAGGTCCTTTTCCTTGATGAGCTCAAGTAGAGTGGAGTGGGCTTCCTTAAGCCTAGTGTGAGCAACTTCAAGGTCCTCGTGGTCTTCCTTTAGACACTCACGAGAAGCCTCTAGCTCATCAAAGGATTTCCTAAGAGCTTTGAGCTCTTGTTCAATTCCTTTGCACTCCTTACTCCTTTTTAGAGCAACAAGCTCCTCCATCAAGGCATCATTTTCATTGCTCTTGGCAATGAGCTCTTGCTCCAAGATTTTGCACTTCTTGGTTGTCCTCTTGTAGCCCTTGCTCATTTGATCTATTATGCCTAATAGATCATCCTTGGAGTAGTCCTCATCCTCCTCATCATCACTCCTACAACCATCACTAGCACAAGAATCATCATCACTATCATCATATTTTACCTTGGTAGGCTTGGCCATAAGGCATGTCGATGTAGTGTCGAAGATGGATGGCTTGTTGGAGAGGGCGATGCTTGCAATGGCTCGCCGAGTGGTCCTCTCATCATCACTAGAGCTATCATCATCACTATCGGAGTTATCACTATCCCAAGTGACCACATAGCCACCACCCTTCTTCTTCTTGTTGATAGTGAAGCTCTTCTTCTCTTTCTTCTCCTTCTTATCCTTCTTGTTCTTCTTCAACTTCAACTCTCCATCATGATATCTTTTGTCTTCATAGGGACACTTTGCCACTACATGATCGGGGCTATTGTAATTGTAGCAAAGCATCTCCTTTGCCTTCATGAAGTCCCTTCTCTTTCTTGCACCATATCCTTTCTTCTTCATGAACCTCCCCATCTTGTGCACTAGGAGGGCCATGGTCTCATCATCGAATGGATCATCATCATCGCTCTCCACCTTGCTCTTGCCCTTAGAAGATGAAGCCTTGAATGCAATGGGCTTCTCTTGTTTGACCTTGATCTCCTTCTTCTCATCCTCATCTTCATCATCATCATATTGAGCATCGGTCATGACATCTCTAAGCACTTGGTTTGGAGTCACCTTGTCCAAACCCTCTCTTTGGATCATCTTCCTCAAGATAGCAAACTTCTTAGGTAAGTTCATCAAGAACTTATGTGAGAAGTACTTGTCCTTGACATCTTCTCCTAGGCTCTTGAGATCATTGATAATAACTTGTAGCCTATAGAACATCTCCGGTATGGACTCATCATCCTTCATCTTGAAGCTTGCGAACTTATCCTTGAGCATATAGAGCTTGGCACTCTTTACCGTTGAAGTGCCCTCATATGTTTCCTCTAATCTTGTCCACACTTCACTTGCCATCTCAAGATCCTTGATTTGCTCAAAGACCTTTGCATCAATCCCATTGTAGAGAGTGTTGAGAGCCATAGTGTTGCATTGGTTGTTGATGAAGATGAGGATGAGAAGAAGGAGATCAAGGTCAAACAAGAGAAGCCCATTGCATTCAAGGCTTCATCTTCTAAGGGCAAGAGCAAGGTGGAGAGCGATGATGATGATCCATTCGATGATGAGACCATGGCCCTCCTAGTGCACAAGATGGGGAGGTTCATGAAGAAGAAAGGATATGGTGCAAGAAAGAGAAGGGACTTCATGAAGGCAAAGGAGATGCTTTGCTACAATTACAATAGCCCCGATCATGTAGTGGCAAAGTGTCCCTATGAAGACAAAAGATATCATGATGGAGAGTTGAAGTTGAAGAAGAACAAGAAGGATAAGAAGGAGAAGAAAGAGAAGAAGAGCTTCACTATCAACAAGAAGAAGAAGGGTGGTGGCTATGTGGTCACTTGGGATAGTGATAACTCCGATAGTGATGATGATAGCTCTAGTGATGATGAGAGGACCACTCGGCGAGCCATTGCAAGCATCGCCCTCTCCAACAAGCCATCCATCTTCGACACTACATCGACATGCCTTATGGCCAAGCCTACCAAGGTAAAATATGATGATAGTGATGATGATTCTTGTGCTAGTGATGGTTGTAGGAGTGATGATGAGGAGGATGAGGACTACTCCAAGGATGATCTATTAGGCATAATAGATCAAATGAGCAAGGGCTACAAGAGGACAACCAAGAAGTGCAAAATCTTGGAGCAAGAGCTCATTGCCAAGAGCAATGAAAATGATGCCTTGATGGAGGAGCTTGTTGCTCTAAAAAGGAGTAAGGAGTGCAAAGGAATTGAACAAGAGCTCAAAGCTCTTAGGAAATCCTTTGATGAGCTAGAGGCTTCTCGTGAGTGTCTAAAGGAAGACCACGAGGACCTTGAAGTTGCTCACACTAGGCTTAAGGAAGCCCACTCCACTCTACTTGAGCTCATCAAGGAAAAGGACCTCAAGTTAGAGAAGTTCATGAAGGAAGCTAAGGAAAAGCAAGTGATCGTCACTTGTGATATTGGACTAACATGTGATATTATTGATGATTCTTTATTTGTTGGTCCTACTAATGCTTCATGTAGCTCATCATCATCCACCACAACCAACTCTATCTCTACTACTAGTGATTCATCACTTGTGGTTGAAAATGAGACTCTCAAGAGAGAAGTGGATGATCTCACCCGTGCATTAGGCAATGCCTATGGTGGGGTGTAAGGTCCAAATAGGCTAGAGGGGGGGGTGAATAGCCTAATAAAAACTTCTACACAAATTACTTAACCACAAGTTAGTACGAAAGGTGGCGAAGCACTAGCTCTAACTAATTAAGCAAGCCACCTACACAATTCTAGTACAAGGCTATCCACTAAACACAACAACAACAACAAGCTAGATATGAGATGTAAAACGAGAGAAGAGCTTCGAGTGAATATACCGCCGTGTAAAGATGAGAAGTACCAATCAATCAATCACACAAGAGAAATCCTCGGGAAGAGAATGACACAAGAATTTATCCCGAGGTTCACTTGCTTCCCGGCAAGCTACTCCTCGTTGTGGCGATGCACCCACTTGTCGGTTCGCGAGCTAATCAACTATCAAGAGTTGAGCCCTCGGCGGGCGCCGCACAACCGCACACAAGATGGGGATCCTCCAAGCCACGAGCTCCACTAGAGTATCCAATTCGCGAACTCCCGCGGGGAAGGATCAAGAACCCCTTACAACACTTGGTGAAGGCTCCAACAATCTCCAATTGCGAGCTCAATCACCTCCGCTGCTCCAAGCCGTCTACCGTGTCGGGAAACACGGAAGAATAACAAGAAATCCGCAGCAACTCAAAGATCAAGTGCCTCTAGAATGCAACTCTCAAGCAATGCACTTGAATCTCACTCAATCTCACTCAAGATGTGCAATCAATCAAAGAGATGAGTGGAGGGGTTGTTCTCTAGCTCAAAGTATGTCTCTAGGTCTCAAAATGTGCAAGAGTTACCCTCAAACCCCGGCCACCATCTATTTATAACGAAGGGGTACGCAGCTAGCCGTTAGAAACGACGCAGCAGAAATCGCGCTGACCGGACGCTCCGGTCAGGGTGACCGGACGCGTCCGGTCACTACGCGACAGACGTGAACAGTGCTCGTCCGAACTAGCCGTTGAGCTGATCGGACGCGCTCCTTCGATCGACCGGACGCGACAGTGCCAGCGTCCGGTCGCGTTCCAGTAAGCACCCGACGCGACCGGACGCGTCCGGTCGTACATGACCGGACGCGCCAGCCGCGTCCGATCGCGCTTCGCTGTGCTCGGCTTCTCTGGACGCATGACCGGACGCTCCGGTCCCGTGGGGCACCGGACGCGCCGGTCACGCGTTTAACGTTTTCGCCCGGTTGAACTGACCGGACGCGCTGGTCAGGCCAGACCCGCGTCCGGTCACAAACCCTAGCAGCACCCGCGCCGCGATGAACTGACCGGACGCGCCCCGCGTCCGGTGCAGCGTCCGGTGCAGCGTCCGGTGCAGCGTCCGGTGCACGCACTGACCTCCGTTCGCCTCCGTTTCTTTTCCAACTTTCGGCGCAATAGAAAATAGGCATTTCACTTCTCCAAAAAGCGCCGAATGTACCCAAACCCCTCTCTACCGCTTAAACTCCACCGCCTTCGCAAATGTGCTAACACCACCAAGTGTACACCACCATGTGCATGTGTGTTAGCATTTCACAAACATTTTTCCAAGGCGTTATGTTAGCTCTTTACTAGATCCTAAATGCATATGCTTAAGACATTGATCTAGTGGCACTTGATTCCCGAGCTAACCGTGATTGCCCCTCTTGATAGTCGGCTATGTATCCTAAACCTGGTCAATCACTTCTCTACTCATCTTAGACCGGCAAAAGGAAAACCCTATGGTTATACCTTTGCCTTGCGCTCATAGATCCTTCTCTTCACTTGATCATCATATCCATTGTATTATGTGCATCTTCACCATGATCGTCATTTCATGTCCATGCACCATCTCTTTGTGATCTTGTGGCCACCACTCCTTGCCACGTACACCTTCATCACATGTGTTGCTTATGCCTAGCTCAAAACACTTAACACATGGCATTAGCAACTTGGTGTCATTAATTACCAAAACCAAACTTGGGCTTTCAATCTCCCCCTTTTTGGTAATTGATGACAACCATCACAAAGATATGAAATGAAATCAATTTTCAATTTCGATAGTATTAGCTCCCCCTACATATGTGCTTCCATGAGTTTGGTTCAATTTTGCACATATGTATGGATTCGAAATTTGGGAGAGTAACTACTATCAAATTGATGCTAAGGTATATAGAATGGACCTTTGAAGCGTGATACCAATCGGAGTTGCCTTTATATACCATCCTTAGCATCGATGTAGCTAGACACCACTTGTGATTCATCACTTGTAAAGATCATAAACACTAAAGTACCCCGTGAGATCAACATTATAAGCAAGGTGTCTAGATACTACTTGTAAAGCTACTCTTAATAAATCATCATTCAAGTTCTATTTCTAACATACACCAAGCAATCATGAATATGAATTTAAGCTTTGCAATGCAACAATTCATCATGTTAATGCACATACAAATGCAACAAATAATTCATGAGCTTGCTCCCCCTACTTGTGTGCTCAAATTTTTAATTGATCCCTTTCCAATGTCTTATCTTATGCTTTCTCTTCCCCTTAGAAACTTTTCTCTCCCCCTTAACTTTATCTTTGTGACTTTTCTATCTTTGTGACTTTTCTCTCCCCCTTTGTCAACAATCACCAAAAAGGTGCCAATTTTAGTGAAAGTCAAGTCAATCAATTATGAGGGAGTCCAAATTATGGTTCAATCTAGATCACTTGCCTAGAATATGTAATTCGGTTTGATCCAAGGACAAGCTTCTTCACACCTCATAAAGTATAAGGGGGAGAGAAAAGTTTCTAAGGGGAAGAGAAAGCATAAGATAAGACATTGGAAAGGGATCAATTAAAAATTTGAGCACACAAGTAGGGGGAGCAAGCTCATGAATTATTTGTTGCATTTGTATGTGCATTAACATGATGAATTGTTGCATTGCAAAGCTTAAATTCATATTCATGATTGCTTGGTGTATGTTAGAAATAGAACTTGAATGATGATTTATTAAGAGTAGCTTTACAAGTAGTATCTAGACACCTTGCTTATAATGTTGATCTCACGGGGTACTTTAGTGTTTATGATCTTTACAAGTGATGAATCACAAGTGGTGTCTAGCTACATCGATGCTAAGGATGGTATATAAAGGCAACTCCGATTGGTATCACGCTTCAAAGGTCCATTCTATATACCTTAGCATCAATTTGATAGTAGTTACTCTCCCAAATTTCGAATCCATACATATGTGCAAAATTGAACCAAACTCATGGAAGCACATATGTAGGGGGAGCTAATACTATCGAAATTGAAAATTGATTTCATTTCATATCTTTGTGATGGTTGTCATCAATTACCAAAAAGGGGGAGATTGAAAGCCCAAGTTTGGTTTTGGTAATTAATGACACCAAGTTGCTAATGCCATGTGTTAAGTGTTTTGAGCTAGGCATAAGCAACACATGTGATGAAGGTGTACGTGGCAAGGAGTGGTGGCCACAAGATCACAAAGAGATGGTGCATGGACATGAAATGACGATCATGGTGAAGATGCACATAATACAATGGATATGATGATCAAGTGAAGAGAAGGATCTATGAGCGCAAGGCAAAGGTATAACCATAGGGTTTTCCTTTTGCCGGTCTAAGATGAGTAGAGAAGTGATTGACCAGGTTTAGGATACATAGCCGACTATCAAGAGGGGCAATCACGGTTAGCTCGGGAATCAAGTGCCACTAGATCAATATGTCTTAAGCATATGCATTTAGGATCTAGTAAAGAGCTAACATAACGCCTTGGAAAAATGTTTGTGAAATGCTAACACACATGCACATGGTGGTGTACACTTGGTGGTGTTAGCACATTTGCGAAGGCGGTGGAGTTTAAGCGGTAGAGAGGGGTTTGGGTACATTCGGCGCTTTTTGGAGAAGTGAAATGCCTATTTTCTATTGCGCCGAAAGTTGGAAAAGAAACGGAGGCGAACGGAGGTCAGTGCGTGCACCGGACGCTGCACCGGACGCTGCACCGGACGCTGCACCGGACGCGGGGCGCGTCCGGTCAGTTCATCGCGGCGCGGGTGCTGCTAGGGTTTGTGACCGGACGCGGGTCTGGCCTGACCAGCGCGTCCGGTCAGTTCAACCGGGCGAAAACGTTAAACGCGTGACCGGCGCGTCCGGTGCCCCACGGGACCGGAGCGTCCGGTCATGCGTCCAGAGAAGCCGAGCACAGCGAAGCGCGATCGGACGCGGCTGGCGCGTCCGGTCATGTACGACCGGACGCGTCCGGTCGCGTCGGGTGCTTACTGGAACGCGACCGGACGCTGGCACTGTCGCGTCCGGTCGATCGAAGGAGCGCGTCCGATCAGCTCAACGGCTAGTTCGGACGAGCACTGTTCACGTCTGTCGCGTAGTGACCGGACGCGTCCGGTCACCCTGACCGGAGCGTCCGGTCAGCGCGATTTCTGCTGCGTCGTTTCTAACGGCTAGCTGCGTACCCCTTCGTTATAAATAGATGGTGGCCGGGGTTTGAGGGTAACTCTTGCACATTTTGAGACCTAGAGACATACTTTGAGCTAGAGAACAACCCCTCCACTCATCTCTTTGATTGATTGCACATCTTGAGTGAGATTGAGTGAGATTCAAGTGCATTGCTTGAGAGTTGCATTCTAGAGGCACTTGATCTTTGAGTTGCTGCGGATTTCTTGTTATTCTTCCGTGTTTCCCGACACGGTAGACGGCTTGGAGCAGCGGAGGTGATTGAGCTCGCAATTGGAGATTGTTGGAGCCTTCACCAAGTGTTGTAAGGGGTTCTTGATCCTTCCCCGCGGGAGTTCGCGAATTGGATACTCTAGTGGAGCTCGTGGCTTGGAGGATCCCCATCTTGTGTGCGGTTGTGCGGCGCCCGCCGAGGGCTCAACTCTTGATAGTTGATTAGCTCGCGAACCGACAAGTGGGTGCATCGCCACAACGAGGAGTAGCTTGCCGGGAAGCAAGTGAACCTCGGGATAAATTCTTGTGTCATTCTCTTCCCGAGGATTTCTCTTGTGTGATTGATTGATTGGTACTTCTCATCTTTACACGGCGGTATATTCACTCGAAGCTCTTCTCTCGTTTTACATCTCATATCTAGCTTGTTGTTGTTGTTGTGTTTAGTGGATAGCCTTGTACTAGAATTGTGTAGGTGGCTTGCTTAATTAGTTAGAGCTAGTGCTTCGCCACCTTTCGTACTAACTTGTGGTTAAGTAATTTGTGTAGAAGTTTTTATTAGGCTATTCACCCCCCCTCTAGCCTATTTGGACCTTACACCCCACCATAGGCATTGCCTAATGCACGGGTGAGATCATCCACTTCTCTCTTGAGAGTCTCATTTTCAACCACAAGTGATGAATCACTAGTAGTAGAGATAGAGTTGGTTGTGGTGGATGATGATGAGCTACATGAAGCATTAGTAGGACCAACAAATAAAGAATCATCAATAATATCACATGTTAGTCCAATATCACAAGTGACGATCACTTGCTTTTCCTTAGCTTCCTTCATGAACTTCTCTAACTTGAGGTCCTTTTCCTTGATGAGCTCAAGTAGAGTGGAGTGGGCTTCCTTAAGCCTAGTGTGAGCAACTTCAAGGTCCTCGTGGTCTTCCTTTAGACACTCACGAGAAGCCTCTAGCTCATCAAAGGATTTCCTAAGAGCTTTGAGCTCTTGTTCAATTCCTTTGCACTCCTTACTCCTTTTTAGAGCAACAAGCTCCTCCATCAAGGCATCATTTTCATTGCTCTTGGCAATGAGCTCTTGCTCCAAGATTTTGCACTTCTTGGTTGTCCTCTTGTAGCCCTTGCTCATTTGATCTATTATGCCTAATAGATCATCCTTGGAGTAGTCCTCATCCTCCTCATCATCACTCCTACAACCATCACTAGCACAAGAATCATCATCACTATCATCATATTTTACCTTGGTAGGCTTGGCCATAAGGCATGTCGATGTAGTGTCGAAGATGGATGGCTTGTTGGAGAGGGCGATGCTTGCAATGACTCGCCGAGTGGTCCTCTCATCATCACTAGAGCTATCATCATCACTATCGGAGTTATCACTATCCCAAGTGACCACATAGCCACCACCCTTCTTCTTCTTGTTGATAGTGAAGCTCTTCTTCTCTTTCTTCTCCTTCTTATCCTTCTTGTTCTTCTTCAACTTCAACTCTCCATCATGATATCTTTTGTCTTCATAGGGACACTTTGCCACTACATGATCGGGGCTATTGTAATTGTAGCAAAGCATCTCCTTTGCCTTCATGAAGTCCCTTCTCTTTCTTGCACCATATCCTTTCTTCTTCATGAACCTCCCCATCTTGTGCACTAGGAGGGCCATGGTCTCATCATCGAATGGATCATCATCATCGCTCTCCACCTTGCTCTTGCCCTTAGAAGATGAAGCCTTGAATGCAATGGGCTTCTCTTGTTTGACCTTGATCTCCTTCTTCTCATCCTCATCTTCATCAATCCCATTGTAGAGAGTGTTGAGAGCCATAGTGTTGCATTGGTTGTTGATGAAGATGAGGATGAGAAGAAGGAGATCAAGGTCAAACAAGAGAAGCCCATTGCATTCAAGGCTTCATCTTCTAAGGGCAAGAGCAAGGTGGAGAGCGATGATGATGATCCATTCGATGATGAGACCATGGCCCTCCTAGTGCACAAGATGGGGAGGTTCATGAAGAAGAAAGGATATGGTGCAAGAAAGAGAAGGGACTTCATGAAGGCAAAGGAGATGCTTTGCTACAATTACAATAGCCCCGATCATGTAGTGGCAAAGTGTCCCTATGAAGACAAAAGATATCATGATGGAGAGTTGAAGTTGAAGAAGAACAAGAAGGATAAGAAGGAGAAGAAAGAGAAGAAGAGCTTCACTATCAACAAGAAGAAGAAGGGTGGTGGCTATGTGGTCACTTGGGATAGTGATAACTCCGATAGTGATGATGATAGCTCTAGTGATGATGAGAGGACCACTCGGCGAGCCATTGCAAGCATCGCCCTCTCCAACAAGCCATCCATCTTCGACACTACATCGACATGCCTTATGGCCAAGCCTACCAAGGTAAAATATGATGATAGTGATGATGATTCTTGTGCTAGTGATGGTTGTAGGAGTGATGATGAGGAGGATGAGGACTACTCCAAGGATGATCTATTAGGCATAATAGATCAAATGAGCAAGGGCTACAAGAGGACAACCAAGAAGTGCAAAATCTTGGAGCAAGAGCTCATTGCCAAGAGCAATGAAAATGATGCCTTGATGGAGGAGCTTGTTGCTCTAAAAAGGAGTAAGGAGTGCAAAGGAATTGAACAAGAGCTCAAAGCTCTTAGGAAATCCTTTGATGAGCTAGAGGCTTCTCGTGAGTGTCTAAAGGAAGACCACGAGGACCTTGAAGTTGCTCACACTAGGCTTAAGGAAGCCCACTCCACTCTACTTGAGCTCATCAAGGAAAAGGACCTCAAGTTAGAGAAGTTCATGAAGGAAGCTAAGGAAAAGCAAGTGATCGTCACTTGTGATATTGGACTAACATGTGATATTATTGATGATTCTTTATTTGTTGGTCCTACTAATGCTTCATGTAGCTCATCATCATCCACCACAACCAACTCTATCTCTACTACTAGTGATTCATCACTTGTGGTTGAAAATGAGACTCTCAAGAGAGAAGTGGATGATCTCACCCGTGCATTAGGCAATGCCTATGGTGGGGTGTAAGGTCCAAATAGGCTAGAGGGGGGGTGAATAGCCTAATAAAAACTTCTACACAAATTACTTAACCACAAGTTAGTACGAAAGGTGGCGAAGCACTAGCTCTAACTAATTAAGCAAGCCACCTACACAATTCTAGTACAAGGCTATCCACTAAACACAACAACAACAACAAGCTAGATATGAGATGTAAAACGAGAGAAGAGCTTCGAGTGAATATACCGCCGTGTAAAGATGAGAAGTACCAATCAATCAATCACACAAGAGAAATCCTCGGGAAGAGAATGACACAAGAATTTATCCCGAGGTTCACTTGCTTCCCGGCAAGCTACTCCTCGTTGTGGCGATGCACCCACTTGTCGGTTCGCGAGCTAATCAACTATCAAGAGTTGAGCCCTCGGCGGGCGCCGCACAACCGCACACAAGATGGGGATCCTCCAAGCCACGAGCTCCACTAGAGTATCCAATTCGCGAACTCCCGCGGGGAAGGATCAAGAACCCCTTACCAACACTTGGTGAAGGCTCCAACAATCTCCAATTGCGAGCTCAATCACCTCCGCTGCTCCAAGCCGTCTACCGTGTCGGGAAACACGGAAGAATAACAAGAAATCCGCAGCAACTCAAAGATCAAGTGCCTCTAGAATGCAACTCTCAAGCAATGCACTTGAATCTCACTCAATCTCACTCAAGATGTGCAATCAATCAAAGAGATGAGTGGAGGGGTTGTTCTCTAGCTCAAAGTATGTCTCTAGGTCTCAAAATGTGCAAGAGTTACCCTCAAACCCCGGCCACCATCTATTTATAACGAAGGGGTACGCAGCTAGCCGTTAGAAACGACGCAGCAGAAATCGCGCTGACCGGACGCTCCGGTCAGGGTGACCGGACGCGTCCGGTCACTACGCGACAGACGTGAACAGTGCTCGTCCGAACTAGCCGTTGAGCTGATCGGACGCGCTCCTTCGATCGACCGGACGCGACAGTGCCAGCGTCCGGTCGCGTTCCAGTAAGCACCCGACGCGACCGGACGCGTCCGGTCGTACATGACCGGACGCGCCAGCCGCGTCCGATCGCGCTTCGCTGTGCTCGGCTTCTCTGGACGCATGACCGGACGCTCCGGTCCCGTGGGGCACCGGACGCGCCGGTCACGCGTTTAACGTTTTCGCCCGGTTGAACTGACCGGACGCGCTGGTCAGGCCAGACCCGCGTCCGGTCACAAACCCTAGCAGCACCCGCGCCGCGATGAACTGACCGGACGCGCCCCGCGTCCGGTGCAGCGTCCGGTGCAGCGTCCGGTGCAGCGTCCGGTGCACGCACTGACCTCCGTTCGCCTCCGTTTCTTTTCCAACTTTCGGCGCAATAGAAAATAGGCATTTCACTTCTCCAAAAAGCGCCGAATGTACCCAAACCCCTCTCTACCGCTTAAACTCCACCGCCTTCGCAAATGTGCTAACACCACCAAGTGTACACCACCATGTGCATGTGTGTTAGCATTTCACAAACATTTTTCCAAGGCGTTATGTTAGCTCTTTACTAGATCCTAAATGCATATGCTTAAGACATTGATCTAGTGGCACTTGATTCCCGAGCTAACCGTGATTGCCCCTCTTGATAGTCGGCTATGTATCCTAAACCTGGTCAATCACTTCTCTACTCATCTTAGACCGGCAAAAGGAAAACCCTATGGTTATACCTTTGCCTTGCGCTCATAGATCCTTCTCTTCACTTGATCATCATATCCATTGTATTATGTGCATCTTCACCATGATCGTCATTTCATGTCCATGCACCATCTCTTTGTGATCTTGTGGCCACCACTCCTTGCCACGTACACCTTCATCACATGTGTTGCTTATGCCTAGCTCAAAACACTTAACACATGGCATTAGCAACTTGGTGTCATTAATTACCAAAACCAAACTTGGGCTTTCAATCTCCCCCTTTTTGGTAATTGATGACAACCATCACAAAGATATGAAATGAAATCAATTTTCAATTTCGATAGTATTAGCTCCCCCTACATATGTGCTTCCATGAGTTTGGTTCAATTTTGCACATATGTATGGATTCGAAATTTGGGAGAGTAACTACTATCAAATTGATGCTAAGGTATATAGAATGGACCTTTGAAGCGTGATACCAATCGGAGTTGCCTTTATATACCATCCTTAGCATCGATGTAGCTAGACACCACTTGTGATTCATCACTTGTAAAGATCATAAACACTAAAGTACCCCGTGAGATCAACATTATAAGCAAGGTGTCTAGATACTACTTGTAAAGCTACTCTTAATAAATCATCATTCAAGTTCTATTTCTAACATACACCAAGCAATCATGAATATGAATTTAAGCTTTGCAATGCAACAATTCATCATGTTAATGCACATACAAATGCAACAAATAATTCATGAGCTTGCTCCCCCTACTTGTGTGCTCAAATTTTTAATTGATCCCTTTCCAATGTCTTATCTTATGCTTTCTCTTCCCCTTAGAAACTTTTCTCTCCCCCTTAACTTTATCTTTGTGACTTTTCTATCTTTGTGACTTTTCTCTCCCCCTTTGTCAACAATCACCAAAAAGGTGCCAATTTTAGTGAAAGTCAAGTCAATCAATTATGAGGGAGTCCAAATTATGGTTCAATCTAGATCACTTGCCTAGAATATGTAATTCGGTTTGATCCAAGGACAAGCTTCTTCACACCTCATAAAGTATAAGGGTTATCTTGACCATGTTGAATTACACATCATGAGCTCATTTTCTAGATTCAACACTAGGTTTGCAAGCCCACAAACATGTCATATGCTACCACTAGATCAATCAAAACATAGAAGCAATAGTGGTACCATATATACATTAAACTCATTTGATTTTCATGAATGAGCCTATTTGTCATGCAAATATGTCTATATGTTCTAAACATGTCCTTAGCAAAGTATGGATGATATGCCAAACAACTTTACCTTGCTATGTCGGAGGAGAGGCATGTCATATAAGAATGTGGGGTTGCACTCATTTCAAGTTGGAGAAGTCAAGTATGTTCAATTCATTCTTCAACTTATAAAATCTCTTCTCATCAAGTGGCTTTGTGAATATATCGGCTAGTTGATCTTCGGTGCCAATGCTCTCAATGCTAATATCACCCTTTTGTTGATGGTCTCTTATGAAATGATGCCTTATGTCAATGTGCTTCGTTCTTGAATGTTGAACCGGATTTTGTGTCATCTTGATTGCACTTTCATTGTCACAAAACAAAGGCACATTCTTGAACTTGATTCCAAAGTCATTCAAAGTGGCCTTCATCCAAAGTAATTGTGCACAGCAACTACCGGCACTAATGTATTCGGCCTCGGCGGTAGATAGTGCAACACTATTTTGTTTCTTTGATGACCATGAAACAAGAGACCTTCCAAGCAATTGACAAGTGCCACTTGTGCTCATTCTATCAATCTTGCATCCACCATAGTCGGAGTCCGAATATCCAATCAACTCAAAATTAGACCCCTTTGGAAACCATAATCCAACATCATGAGTGCCCTTAAGATATCTCAATATCCTCTTTGTTGCTTTCAAGTGACTTTCTCTAGGTGAAGCTTGATATCTTGCACACTTGCACACACTAAACATCACATCCGGCCTAGAAGCGGTGACATATAGCAAACTTCCAATCATAGACCGATATTGCTTTTGATCTACCATGTTGCCACTTGCATCAATACCCAATTGATCATTTGTGCCCATTGGTGTACTCATTGGCTTAGCATCTTGCAATCCAAACTTCTTGATCATGTCCTTGATGTACTTGCCTTGACTTACAAAAGTGCCATTCTTCATTTGCTTGATTTGAAGTCCAAGGAAGTAACTAAGCTCTCCAATCATAGACATCTCAAACTCATTAGCCATCATATTTCCAAACTCTTCATAAAAGTCTTGATTGGTTGATCCAAAGATAATGTCATCCACATAGATTTGCAACACAAACAAGTCATTTCTAAGCTTCTTGGTGAAGAGAAAGCATAAGATAAGACATTGGAAAGGGATCAATTAAAAATTTGAGCACACAAGTAGGGGGAGCAAGCTCATGAATTATTTGTTGCATTTGTATGTGCATTAACATGATGAATTGTTGCATTGCAAAGCTTAAATTCATATTCATGATTGCTTGGTGTATGTTAGAAATAGAACTTGAATGATGATTTATTAAGAGTAGCTTTACAAGTAGTATCTAGACACCTTGCTTATAATGTTGATCTCACGGGGTACTTTAGTGTTTATGATCTTTACAAGTGATGAATCACAAGTGGTGTCTAGCTACATCGATGCTAAGGATGGTATATAAAGGCAACTCCGATTGGTATCACGCTTCAAAGGTCCATTCTATATACCTTAGCATCAATTTGATAGTAGTTACTCTCCCAAATTTCGAATCCATACATATGTGCAAAATTGAACCAAACTCATGGAAGCACATATGTAGGGGGAGCTAATACTATCGAAATTGAAAATTGATTTCATTTCATATCTTTGTGATGGTTGTCATCAATTACCAAAAAGGGGGAGATTGAAAGCCCAAGTTTGGTTTTGGTAATTAATGACACCAAGTTGCTAATGCCATGTGTTAAGTGTTTTGAGCTAGGCATAAGCAACACATGTGATGAAGGTGTACGTGGCAAGGAGTGGTGGCCACAAGATCACAAAGAGATGGTGCATGGACATGAAATGACGATCATGGTGAAGATGCACATAATACAATGGATATGATGATCAAGTGAAGAGAAGGATCTATGAGCGCAAGGCAAAGGTATAACCATAGGGTTTTCCTTTTGCCGGTCTAAGATGAGTAGAGAAGTGATTGACCAGGTTTAGGATACATAGCCGACTATCAAGAGGGGCAATCACGGTTAGCTCGGGAATCAAGTGCCACTAGATCAATGTCTTAAGCATATGCATTTAGGATCTAGTAAAGAGCTAACATAACGCCTTGGAAAAATGTTTGTGAAATGCTAACACACATGCACATGGTGGTGTACACTTGGTGGTGTTAGCACATTTGCGAAGGCGGTGGAGTTTAAGCGGTAGAGAGGGGTTTGGGTACATTCGGCGCTTTTTGGAGAAGTGAAATGCCTATTTTCTATTGCGCCGAAAGTTGGAAAAGAAACGGAGGCGAACGGAGGTCAGTGCGTGCACCGGACGCTGCACCGGACGCTGCACCGGACGCTGCACCGGACGCGGGGCGCGTCCGGTCAGTTCATCGCGGCGCGGGTGCTGCTAGGGTTTGTGACCGGACGCGGGTCTGGCCTGACCAGCGCGTCCGGTCAGTTCAACCGGGCGAAAACGTTAAACGCGTGACCGGCGCGTCCGGTGCCCCACGGGACCGGAGCGTCCGGTCATGCGTCCAGAGAAGCCGAGCACAGCGAAGCGCGATCGGACGCGGCTGGCGCGTCCGGTCATGTACGACCGGACGCGTCCGGTCGCGTCGGGTGCTTACTGGAACGCGACCGGACGCTGGCACTGTCGCGTCCGGTCGATCGAAGGAGCGCGTCCGATCAGCTCAACGGCTAGTTCGGACGAGCACTGTTCACGTCTGTCGCGTAGTGACCGGACGCGTCCGGTCACCCTGACCGGAGCGTCCGGTCAGCGCGATTTCTGCTGCGTCGTTTCTAACGGCTAGCTGCGTACCCCTTCGTTATAAATAGATGGTGGCCGGGGGTTTGAGGGTAACTCTTGCACATTTTGAGACCTAGAGACATACTTTGAGCTAGAGAACAACCCCTCCACTCATCTCTTTGATTGATTGCACATCTTGAGTGAGATTGAGTGAGATTCAAGTGCATTGCTTGAGAGTTGCATTCTAGAGGCACTTGATCTTTGAGTTGCTGCGGATTTCTTGTTATTCTTCCGTGTTTCCCGACACGGTAGACGGCTTGGAGCAGCGGAGGTGATTGAGCTCGCAATTGGAGATTGTTGGAGCCTTCACCAAGTGTTGTAAGGGGTTCTTGATCCTTCCCCGCGGGAGTTCGCGAATTGGATACTCTAGTGGAGCTCGTGGCTTGGAGGATCCCCATCTTGTGTGCGGTTGTGCGGCGCCCGCCGAGGGCTCAACTCTTGATAGTTGATTAGCTCGCGAACCGACAAGTGGGTGCATCGCCACAACGAGGAGTAGCTTGCCGGGAAGCAAGTGAACCTCGGGATAAATTCTTGTGTCATTCTCTTCCCGAGGATTTCTCTTGTGTGATTGATTGATTGGTACTTCTCATCTTTACACGGCGGTATATTCACTCGAAGCTCTTCTCTCGTTTTACATCTCATATCTAGCTTGTTGTTGTTGTTGTGTTTAGTGGATAGCCTTGTACTAGAATTGTGTAGGTGGCTTGCTTAATTAGTTAGAGCTAGTGCTTCGCCACCTTTCGTACTAACTTGTGGTTAAGTAATTTGTGTAGAAGTTTTTATTAGGCTATTCACCCCCCCTCTAGCCTATTTGGACCTTACACCCCACCATAGCATTGCCTAATGCACGGGTGAGATCATCCACTTCTCTCTTGAGAGTCTCATTTTCAACCACAAGTGATGAATCACTAGTAGTAGAGATAGAGTTGGTTGTGGTGGATGATGATGAGCTACATGAAGCATTAGTAGGACCAACAAATAAAGAATCATCAATAATATCACATGTTAGTCCAATATCACAAGTGACGATCACTTGCTTTTCCTTAGCTTCCTTCATGAACTTCTCTAACTTGAGGTCCTTTTCCTTGATGAGCTCAAGTAGAGTGGAGTGGGCTTCCTTAAGCCTAGTGTGAGCAACTTCAAGGTCCTCGTGGTCTTCCTTTAGACACTCACGAGAAGCCTCTAGCTCATCAAAGGATTTCCTAAGAGCTTTGAGCTCTTGTTCAATTCCTTTGCACTCCTTACTCCTTTTTAGAGCAACAAGCTCCTCCATCAAGGCATCATTTTCATTGCTCTTGGCAATGAGCTCTTGCTCCAAGATTTTGCACTTCTTGGTTGTCCTCTTGTAGCCCTTGCTCATTTGATCTATTATGCCTAATAGATCATCCTTGGAGTAGTCCTCATCCTCCTCATCATCACTCCTACAACCATCACTAGCACAAGAATCATCATCACTATCATCATATTTTACCTTGGTAGGCTTGGCCATAAGGCATGTCGATGTAGTGTCGAAGATGGATGGCTTGTTGGAGAGGGCGATGCTTGCAATGGCTCGCCGAGTGGTCCTCTCATCATCACTAGAGCTATCATCATCACTATCGGAGTTATCACTATCCCAAGTGACCACATAGCCACCACCCTTCTTCTTCTTGTTGATAGTGAAGCTCTTCTTCTCTTTCTTCTCCTTCTTATCCTTCTTGTTCTTCTTCAACTTCAACTCTCCATCATGATATCTTTTGTCTTCATAGGGACACTTTGCCACTACATGATCGGGGCTATTGTAATTGTAGCAAAGCATCTCCTTTGCCTTCATGAAGTCCCTTCTCTTTCTTGCACCATATCCTTTCTTCTTCATGAACCTCCCCATCTTGTGCACTAGGAGGGCCATGGTCTCATCATCGAATGGATCATCATCATCGCTCTCCACCTTGCTCTTGCCCTTAGAAGATGAAGCCTTGAATGCAATGGGCTTCTCTTGTTTGACCTTGATCTCCTTCTTCTCATCCTCATCTTCATCATCATCATATTGAGCATCGGTCATGACATCTCTAAGCACTTGGTTTGGAGTCACCTTGTCCAAACCCTCTCTTTGGATCATCTTCCTCAAGATAGCAAACTTCTTAGGTAAGTTCATCAAGGTGGAGAGCGATGATGATGATCCATTCGATGATGAGACCATGGCCCTCCTAGTGCACAAGATGGGGAGGTTCATGAAGAAGAAAGGATATGGTGCAAGAAAGAGAAGGGACTTCATG